>VZQC01005584.1:116136-145772 GCA_009823505.1 Rhizomys pruinosus
AAAAAAAAAAAAAAAAAAAAAAAAAAAAAAAAAAAGAGAGAGAGAGAGCTTCTAGACATATTAAAAGTTAAAGGTCTTCTGCATTGTGTACAAAATCAGGCTAGAATAAGTCTGTATGCAGATATCTGTCCATTTCTAATCCTTTCCTTAGTAGAGCAATTTCTCCTCACTCTTTTTTCTAATAATTCTTTGACTTGACTTGAAACTCTAAAGCAGTCGGTTTCCATGCCTAACAAATAACATTTTTCTTTGACCTTAACTCTGGTAGTTATCATGAGATAAGATCTTCAAAGACATTGCTCAAAGCCCAGGTTTCTTTTGTAAACAATTTCCTAATAACCAGGGCTGAGCATTTTCTAAGGTTCCATTCAGCTAAGAAGAAGGGGATCAAAGTTGTTCAATGGTCCAGTGAATTCTTAATATATTAGGCATTCTAGAAAAGGTCTCTGATAGCTGGGAGTTGAATGAATCACTACCCTTTCAATCTTCAGTGCTTGCAAAGGCTTAAGCATTAAAGGCTTGGTTCAGAGCCTGTGGCGTTATTGGGAGAGATGGAACTTTTAGAAGGTGGGGTTTAGATGAAAGAAGTTAGGTCACTGAGCATGGGGTGCAGTAGAGATATTGGGACTCCCGCCCTTTCTCTTTCCCTCTACTTACTATCCATGAGCTCAAGAGGCTTTCATGCCATGTGTGTGTTCCAGGCTTGACATGCTGTGTCGAGACAGGCCCCAAGCAACAGGGTCTGGAACAAAGGTCTGAAAATGTAAGCTCAAACAAAGCCTTTGTATTAGTGCTGCTCTGTTGCTGTGATAAGACACCAGGACCAAGCCAACTTACGGAAGGAAGAACTTATCTGAGCTTATGGTTCCAGATGTAAGAGTCGATCATGGGAGGTGATGGCAGAGCAGAAAGGTGATTGGGAGCAATGACGGAGCGGAAAGGTGATTGGAGCAGAACTCTGATCAATTGCATCTTCCAGCAGGCATAGGAAACAGAGCAAATGGAAATCTGGCATGGCTTAAGAACTCTGTAAGCCCACCCCCTCCCCAGTGACCCACGAGGCCACACCTTCTAAGACCTCCCAAAACACTTCACCAACTGGGGAAAAAAACTTCCAAATATTTGCAGCCTCCGAGGGACGTTTTCATTAAAAACATCAGTCTTCGTGTTTAAGGTTGGACTGATTAATTTTCTTGGGTAGTTTTTCACATTGAATAAAATGGGGGCAAGACTTCATCAAGTTGAATTTTTACCAATAGTGACAATGCTGCTTCTTTGCCATCACAAAGTAGTCAAAACAAATTGTTGCATCCCACCACCATTTCTGAGAGCTGGAAGGGATATAGATTTATATACTGAGAAGACATTCTCCAAAAAGTAGACTTCATGCCTGCCTGGGATCTCAGTTTCTATTCTCTAGAGAGAAGAGTTGAGGCTGGCATTTTGCCCCTCTGCCCTCTTTGCCTGGATCTCCCAATCTCCCCTAGAAGGGCAGTTGCTCCAAAGAAAACAAATCAACACAAATGGCAGCCACATTTGTCTTCCTGCAGGATACCAGAAGGCATCAACAGTGCCTCCCAAACTTGTGTTTCAAAAGCCATCCATCACTGCAGCAGTCTCCCATAGATTAAGGACTAGATTTGCATTCTAAATGATGTCTTCCAACAACTGCTAGAGAAAACTTGGCTGTAACTTAGGAGTTTGTATTTGATCATCTGCCAGTGAAGATCATAAAATTCAGCTTGGCAACAGAATTTAGGAAAAGAGGTCCCTTCGGTCCAGCTGTGCTTATCAGAATTAGCAGCGTGTGTCGAAGCATTCCTTGGGCCGATTCTCTGGTCAGCATGGGATAATCTGTAGTTCAGGCAAGCTGAGCTCATTTAGAGAGTTTGTGTGTGTGCCCTGAGAACAGAGTCCTCTCCTGTTGGGTGTTGGTGTGGAGATTGTATTAAGTCGCTAGAGGCATCTTAAAATGTTGATGGAGGACCCTGTAGATCTTTGATAGATCCATACACCACAGAGACCAATGCTCTTGGTTATGTACCTGGTCTACAGTTCAAATACAATTGATGGAGAAGTGATTTTCCATGTTCCAATTTGTTCTTCTTTCAGGAACTGGAAAGATTTGGACCAAGCTGAAACTGCATCATCCCCCTATAAGTGTGCAATTTTGACCAAGTTATTATTATTACTGAATTTTAAAATATTTTATTATTTTTATTTTATGTGTATGAGTGTATTGCCTATGTGTATGTTACTGAACCTGTGTAATGCAGTGCCCACGAGGTCAGAGAAGGCATCAGATCCCCTGGAACTATAGTTAACAGACACTTGTTAGTCACCATGTGGGTGTTAGGAATCAACCCTTGTCTTCTGCAAGAACAGCCAGGCATCTTAACCACTGAGCCATCTCTCCAGCTCCTATTATTTAATGTTTATGAGTCTCAGGCTTTTACTTGTAAGATGAAAAATGGCAGCACTACTATCATGAAGGGTTCTGAAGGCTAATGGGACATTGTAAGCATAGCAGACTCACAGGAGTGTTAATGTTTCTATGTTTAGTGTCTGCATGAAAATGGAAAAATATTTCATAATCAGTATTTTTTTCCAAAAATGAAACTTCAGTCGACTGTGGCAAACCTCACTAGATATCCAGTGATTTTTTTTCTTCTTCATTAATGTAATTGAACATTAATTGGGCTCTAACAGTGAAATTTATCCCTCTGGCCAATTTGCCATTCCAGGAGAGATTTATGCATACATATTAGTGAAATTATTTTAAAACAGTATAAATAGATTAAATAAATTTATTCCCGCAGCAATACATATCTTGTCTTGGTAACTTACAGGTAGATTCCTGCTTTTCTTTTCCTTTCGAATCCTGAGACTCTAGATTTTGCATAAGAAATATAGGCTTGATCTAACTGTTTTTGAAAACTGGTGTTGAGTGGCTTGAGATTCAGGTGTCAGTAGGCATTCTGAGCCATATTGTAGGTAGTAGAGGCTTAGGGGAACTTGTAAATAAAGTTACAGGTGATGGACAGATTCACAAAATGATTACTTCTTTTTTTTAATTTTTTTTATTTATTTCTGTATGTGTATGAATGTACTGTCTGCATGCAAGTCTGTGCACCCGTGTCGTGCAACGCCGCAGAGGTCAGAAGAGGGTCTCGGATTCCCCTGGAACTGGAGTTCTCCTGGAATTGGAGCTTCAGACGGTTCTCAGCCGCCATGTGGGTGCTGGGGATCGAACCCGGATCCTCTGTAAGAGCGGTCGGCGCTCTTAACCGCTAGGCCATCTCTCCAGCCCCACAAAATGATTACTTCTGTGGGACTGATGGAAGATGACAGACTTCAGATCTGAGTGTGACCACTGCCCCTCTTCATATGAGACACCTATCCTGACAAAAGCAGGAGGTTTCCAGCTGTTCTGCATGTTTCATTCTCTTGGCTTCCTGTGTGGGAAGTCCCTCCTGTCAGCAGTTCCTCTGACAGGGGATGATGAAGTGAGTTCCCTGCTCCTGTTAAATGGTGGACTGCTTATTTCTCAGTCCCCTGAGAAGATTTAGAGCCCCAGGCTGCAGGGCTGGGGCCCCTTGTTCCTTCATCCACTGCTGGGCTGGTAGTACATCAGTCATTTCAGGGACCTATGATAATGTGTGGCCTTGTTTGTCCCCGTGGTTCTGTGCATAGCTCTCCAATTTATGGCCCTGATTATGCCCATCTTCACAGAGCCCTGGCCCCAGGTTTGCATTGCCAGGTATTTAACCCTCAGATCTTACCTGCTTGAGGCAGTTGTTAAGTCTGAAATCAAAGGCCAATGATATTTGGACAGCCAGCCCCCGGATGTTTTAGCCTATTACATTTATAAAATACTTTGATTTGCTGCTCTGTGTTTCTTAAGTCCAGCAGAACCTGGGCTGAGTGTTGCACCAGTAAATGAGTTTGGCTTATGAGAAACCAGAACGGGGAAATGGGCATGTGGAAATTGCCAGGAATATTTTTATTTGCTCGGTTGACTCCACATTTCATGTTATTGCAATTTGAAACACAACTTTTGTGCAGATGCTATTTTGCATTTATTCAGGTATGGGCATAAATTATTTTATTTTAAGTATTTAATGGGATTTGAGAGTCTGTATTCTAGAGATAGCCAGAAAGAAAGCCGAATGGTCTGTTTTTAGAATATCTTAAATCTGTTACAAATCTTTATTCAGTTAAGCATGATGCTGAATAGATGAACATTTCTGCAATTTGTATTATTCATTATTCCGGATTCTCCTGCCTGATTTGATGTTTTAATTTACCTCCTTTTCAACCCTAATACATTACAATGGACACATGGTTTTGTAACCAAGGGTTTTTTAATTAAATGGTAATCAAGGGTAACAATAGATTAATTTCAGGGCTACTTCAGGAGCTCAGGAGCTCACCAAGGATCCAAGAGCCTCACAGGCTCTTTTCTGCCACCCCAGCCCTAAACTCTTCAGGGTAAAAGATGGTTATACAAGTCTCACCATTACAGACAAACGAAACTACACCTAGAGGAAGATGCACCTGCTATAACATGGCACATGTTTAAAATAAACCTTTACGGGGCTGGAGAGATAGCCTAGCGGTTAAAAGCACCGACTGCTCTTGCAGAGGACCCCGGTTTGATCCCCAGCACCCACATGGTGGCTGAGAACCTTCTTTAACTCCAGTTCCAGGGGAATCCGACACCCTCTTCTGACCTCCACGGCATTACATGACACGGGTACACAAACCTACATGCAGACAGTACACTCATACACATACAAAAATAAATAAAATAAAAAAAAATAGAACTTTAAAGTTTTCTTCGGATTGACACCTAAGAATTATACATTTTATGGAATACAATGTAATGTCTCAATTTGTGAATATTTTCTTTTTTTAATTTTTATTTATTTTTGTATGTGTATGAATGTACTGTCTGCATGTAGGTCTGTGCACCCATGTCATGCAATGCCACAGATGTCAGAGAAGGTGTTGGATTCCCCAGGAACTGGAGTTAAAGACGGGATTGAACCTGGGTCCTCTGCAAGAGCAGTCGGTGCTCTTAACTGCTAGGCCATCTCTCCAGCCCCTGAATAATTTCAATATTGATCAAATTAGAGAATTGTCTTATCCATCATCATCTTAGCAGTTTTCCCTGTAAGAATTATTCAAAGTTTCTCTCTCTTAGTATCTGAAATGAGCCATTTTGATGTTTAGGTGTATTGACCATCCCGTGCACCTGGACAGCAGGCCTCGTCCTTCCTATTCTAAAGGACAGAGAATTCATGAGAGTAATTTGAAGTGCAGAATAAAGAATGGAAGGTACAGAGTTTCCCATTGCCTGCTCCCCTGAAACTGCTGAGCCACCCCAGGAGTCAGCGTCCCTCCTGCATTGTACCCGGACTGTAATCAGGGCACCTCTGTCTTCTCTTCTTTTCCTGTTGTTGTAACAAAATGCTCTGACAAAAGCAACTTAAGAGAGAAAGGGCACCGTCCATGATATGAGAGTGAGGGCTATGAGAGCTTATCATCCTGTGAAGAGAAGAGTGCACACCGATGCTCAGCACCTTTGCTCCGAAGTAGACCAGGATCCCAGCAGGGATGGATGGAGCCACCAAATCTAGGCAGGTCTTCCCATCCCTATTGCTATAATCAGGGTAATCCCCAATGGGAATCCCATGAGTCCCCTCTCCCAGGAGACGCTAGATTCCTTCAAGTTGAGAGTTAACACTCTTGCAGCCTCTGTGGTCACACCATTAGTACTGATGCCACTGAGGAGTGCTAACCTCTCCTCCTGGTGTCACGCATTCTGGGGTTCATAGCAATTTACAGTGACATGCAATGCAGTCTGACTGCCCTACACATTCTCTGTACTCTTCCTGTTTACCCTTCTCCCTCCTCTGCCTTCTGGTAACCTCCAATCTTTTTCCGATCTTTTTACTATCTAGAATATGTTGTAAGTGAGAGTAACACACTATTTAACCTCTTCAGATATTTTTTCTCTCTCTCTTTCTTAGTACTGTGCACTTAGATTTTCTTCATCTTCTCCTAGGGCTTGGTGGTCCGTTTATTTTCAGCACTGAGTATATTATATTCCACTATGTGGATAGAGTACATTAGCAAACTACCTACTAAAGATAACCTTAATTGCTTACAAATTTTGACAGTTGTGTGTAAATCTTCAAGAAACATCTGTGCACATTTTTTTTTTTATGGATGTAAGTTTTCTTCTCCTGTGGGTAAATATCAGGGAAGGTGACTGCTGGATTGTGCAGTAAGAATATATACAATTTTGTAAGAAACTGCCAAATTCTTTCAGAACATTTGTGCCATTTTCCATCCTTACCTACAATGCACAGAAGTCTCTACCACTCTGTACCCGAGCGAGACCTCAGCATTGCCAGAGTTCTGTGTGCAGTCGTGCCTCATTGATGCTTTAAATGTGCACTTCCTGGTGGCGTGTGGTAGGCATCTCCCCGCTCTACTTATTGCTCATCTATATATTTTCTCTGAAGATGTTTTCTTTAACGGTTTTGATAATTATTTCCTCACTGTCTGTGATATGTCATTTTATATTCCTGAAAGTGTCCTTCATAAAGTAGAACTTTTTTTTTCATTTTAATGAATTCTGTGCTTTCATCCTTTATTTCAATACCAAATCCCTTTGGTATTTAACAAGTGATCAACAAACATGAGACTTTCTAGAACTGCTTTCATAGTGTACTTCTATAGAAATTATTGAATTGGGTGGTATCAGCCTCTCCACTCTTCTAGCCCTTGAATATGGTATGGGCTATTCTGAGTGACTTGCCCTTCCATATTAAACTTTAGAATCAGTTCATTAATATTCACAAGATAATTTGAGGAGATTTTAACTGCAATGGTAATGAATACACATGTGAAATTGGGATGGAATAGCATATGACTGTATCTACCAATAAATGTGGAGTTTTCTCTCATTTAACTCTTGCTGAGATTCCCTCATCAGATTGTATAGCTTTTCTCTTAGCAATCTTACACACACCTATTAGATTGTTAACTAAGTATTTCATTTCGAAGGGTTAGAGCCTAAAGGACACTGCTTGTAATTCAAGCACTCCCCATTCACTTCTGGTTTCTCAGAAAGCAATTGACTCTCACATGGGACCTTCCTCCTGCAGGCCCTCTTTAATCATACCTGAGTTCCAGCAGGACCTTTTGTTTTCTTTTGATTCGAATGGGCAAATTAGAGGTTCCTGTTACTTATGTTAACAGAGGAGTGTTAACAGACATTAGATACAGAAGATGAGCAAAGATAAATCAAAGTGAATCTTCTTTTATTCTTAAAAATATTTGGGGGGCTGGAGAGATGGCTCAGCAGTTAAGAGCACTAGGTGATCATTCTGAGGACCCAGGTTCAATTCCTAGCACCCACATGGAGGCTAACAAGTATCTCTAGTTACAGGGGATCTGATGCCCTCCTCTGGCCTCTGCAGGCATTGCATGACATGGAAATGTATGTACATACATACAGGCAATATACACGTACATAGAAACTAAAAAATAATTAATTAAAAACATTTTATTTATCCTTGGAAATTTCGTGCATGTATGTAATATATCTTTTTTTTTTTAATCTTTTCAAGACAGGGTCTCCCTGTAGCCCCAACTGTCCTGGGACTCACTCTGTAGACCAGGCTGGCCTTGAACTCACAAAGATCCCCCTGCCTCTGCCTCCCAAGTGCTAGGATTAAAGGTGTGTGGCACCCCGCAAGTAACATATCTTGATCATGCCCACTCCCACCTCCTTCTCCAAATCCCCCAGCTCCACTCCCAACACAACTCCCTCCTAACTTAATGTTCTCTAATTTGGGGGGGGGCGGATATTTTTGAGACAGGGTCTCCCTGTAGCCCCAGCTTGCCCGGAACTCACTCTGTAGACCAGGCTGGCTTTGAACTCACAGAGATCCACCTGCCTCTGGCTCCCAAGTGCTGGGATTAAAGGAGTGCGCCACCACGCCGAGCTAATGTTCTCTAATTTTTTATAACTCACTGAGTCCAATTAATACTGCCCCTCTGTTCATGGGTGTAGGGCCATCTATTGGGGTATGGACACCCCGCTAGTGGCTGTAGACCCAAAAGAAAAGTGACTCTTTCTCTCCTAGCTTCCAAAAAGCACATCAGCTCTTCATCTGGGGTCTGGTCTCAGTAACACCTCCCCACTCCATGCTAGGATTTTAACTGGCTTGATCTTGTACAGGAGCTCATCAGAGCAGCACTGAGTCATGTTCTGAGGATAGTGCTGAGTCATGTTCTGAGGACAGTGTTGTATAGTGCTCCTCCCCATCTTCCGCCTTACAGCCCTCTTCCTAATGTTCCCAGAGCCTTGGGGTAGAGTGTTGACACTGATGTCCCCTCTTTAACTGAGACCCACAGTCACTCTTCCTCAGAACATGGAAGAGTTATGTATCACCTCTGGATGAATTCCTCCCTGCTGCAAAAAAGAAATTTCTCTGGCCAAGGTTGGGAACAGCAGACAGAATGTATGAATATAAACACAAATGGGGCTGGAGAGATGGCTCAGCGGTTGAGAGCACTGACTGCTCTTGCAGAGGACCTTGGTTCGATCCCCAGCACCTGCATGGCAGCTAAGAATATAAACACAAATATTTCTTTGTTTTTTAATTTAATTTTATTGATGCTTTGTGCATTTCGTACATCATTTCCAATTCAGATCAGCATATTTCCCTTTCCCTTCCCCCCACCCCCACCCCTTCCCAGATCATGTATTCTGCCATAACTGTCCTGCATCTTTCTCTGTTTTTTTTTTTTTGTTGTTGTTGTTGTTTTTTCATTTTTTAGCTATAAGTGATAATCCATGAGTACTTTTCATAGTTAGCCTGAGAACGTGAACATTAAGCAATTTAATGTTTAAGTTCCTGTTCAGACTGACACTGATTTCTCTGTATCCTATAACCAGAGCGAATGGTATCTTCAGCACTGCAGTCTCACCTTCAAGTCATAGTAGGCTATCATGAGCAATAGCAATAGCCCACATTGTTTTGGGACTCTCTGGGGCCTCCCTGAACAATAACTTCGTGGTAGAAACTGTGCCTGGCACCAAGCTTTCCATTTAATAACTCAGGCTTAGCTTTTGTAGGCTAATAAATAAGCCAAGGCTGGACTACGATTTATATATGTATGCATAAAATACCTTTTGTATTTTCTGATGCAGAAGGATGGCAGTTTGTCTGAACCAATATTAGTTTTGTTTTCTTTTGTTGCTTGTTTTTTTATGGTACCAGAGATGGAGCAGTGTCTCACACATGTTAGAAAACTGCTGAGTTATACCTCCCACCCTCATCTTTTTTTAAAATATAATTTGGAAATCCTCTCAAAGTATACCCTCTAACAAGCTTATTCTGTATCCTAAGAGCACAGAGAGCTATGCAGTCTGAACTGTAGTCACTGTGAACTTAACACTTTAAGTTCTCATTTTTCTCTGCCCTTACTTAAGATGCCACTTTCCCTAAGGATGGGAATTTGATTTGTATCTTTTGTTTATCTCTTTGTTTTTATTTTGTTCACTTAAAGCCCATAATGCTCCAGTATCAGCACAGCATTGAGTATCAGTATGGAGTCAGGCAACATTTGATGCAAAAACGAATGAAAAAATAAACATCAATAATTTCTTCTTCTGTGTAAGTAAGGCAAAGCATGACATATAAAAATACTCTATAACTAGCCCATGCGAAAGAGTGGTACACACAGTAAACTCTATAACTCGCCATGTGTGGTACACACAGTAAACACTATAACTCGCCATGTAAGGGAGTGATCACAAAATCACTACGTAACTAGCCCTCAGAAGGGAGTGATTGAGCAAGAACTGGAGCCTAGTCTTTGGACAAGTGAATCCTTTGCACTTCCTTCAACACAGCCTCCATGAGTCTTCCTTGGGCGTTGTTAACTCTGATTTTGTTTCCTGGCTTTTGGAAAGTCTTGGGAGGAGAATATGACATGCATCTGAATTCCAGAGAAAATGAAGTGGGAGTTGGAAATTAAATGTTTGACAGGCAAACCAATATTTCATTTAAAAAGAAAAAATCAAGAGAAATTTTGTTTCCTTCCTACTAAGAATGTAGCTATTGTACACGTTCTGATAGAAAGGCATACACCTTGTCTTTGTATGTGACTTTAAAAGAATTTCAGTGTTCAAGAAGGAATAAAGCTTAACCTTTTGGAAACACCATGTCTTGCTCCCAGTTTCTGTAAAATGCCATGTGACCGTGACACATATTATTTGAACTGAAAGGAACCTGTGAGAAAAATCCATGCTCTCATCCTTTCCCCCAGAATGTTCTCAGTAATCATCTGAAAAGAGCTTAATTAGCATGAGTGAGATGTTGGGAACTGGCGTCCAGCCCTACCCTCTCCGCACAGCACTGAGGCTTTCTTTATTCTGTGTTAAAGAGTCAAGGATCATTCTTAGCAAAAACTTTCACCATCAAACTGTGTTGCCAGCAGTTTTAAGTTAAAAAGGTCTAGCCCTATGTCAGGATGGAAGCCACACTTAGGAGGGCATGCGCACCAGTTTCCTTGCCTCTCCTACCCAGTTATCTATTGGTCCATAAAGTGGTCCCTCAGGCCTTTATGGGGAGGAATTGGGAGTCCTTCCTTCTTAGACTATTCCTCTGACTTTCCTAGAGAGTGTTTTCTCCATCTATGAACACCCCATCTGTGCGTGCTGTGCGTCTTGGAGAGAGGAGTCCAAGTATCCCCAGAATCAAGCACTGCGACGCAAGCCTGCACTGCCCATGGCAGTGGCTTTTCTTCACTGCAACCCTTGTATAGATTTGTTCAGAAACTTCTCATGTCTTTTGTTTAAAGCCATCTTAATGAGGTTACTGCTATTTCCTATCCCCATCAACTTACCTTATAGCTGATTATGGGAGAATAGTTGAGGTTTCCTGGAGGTCATGAGTCCGGAAATTGAGTAAAGGATTTCTTTTCTCAAAAATCAAATTCAAAAGGTATAAAGAGAAAATAAATCAGAGATCTTGGAAATTCAGGGCTGGAGAGATGGCTCTGTGGTTAAGAAGACTAGCCGCTCTTGCAGAAGACCGGAGTTCAATTCCCAGCACTCACATGGCAGCTAACAACCATCCATAACTCCAGTTTCAGGGGATCCTACACCTTCTTCTGACCTCTACAGGCATTGCACCACAGGGTAGACTTAGACCCATGCAGGCAATATGCTCATATACATAAGTAAGAATAAGTAAAATATATTTTAAAAAATGATCTTTGATAAATATCCCAGGATTTTCCATATATATATAACATTTCAGGTTTAGTCTTCACTTAGTATACTAAGATTTTGCCCCTGGAATTTGATGATCAGAATGGGAAGAATATCACTTCTGGTAATGATCTTGCAAAGGGAGAAACAGGTTTGAAAATTAATTAACTTGCTCAAGGTCACAAAGTCTACCAGTGGAAGGGTAAAATTTCACCTCAGGGTCATTAAATCCAAACAGTTTTTCTCCTTTCCTTTAGAAAGAGACTCAGTAGGGAACAGTAAGGTCATGAACCTGGAATTGTGACCTTCTGGTTCTGTGAAGATTTATATAAATATGTACCTTCTTTGTATTCATACACCTGTTTCAAAACAATGTTTTCTTCCCTGGGGGAAAGAAGAATAAATGGATATTTGCCAAAGGAATGTAAGATCCAAGATAGCATTCAGGTAAGATTGAGAAAATAATGACAAGATCATCTTTGTGTCCCCTGAAAATACTTTTTCAGGTGTGAGTGAATTGCTTTCATGCTTTATGAATGTAAACAAAAATAAGCTGGAAGACAGAAGAAGCCTAGGGGAGCTATGACTTTGAAAGGATCATGAGATAAAAATTCTAATTATTTTTAGACATTTATTTACATCAAGTTCTTGAGGAGTTTTTACCCATCATTTGTTAGTTTCCTTACAAAAATCACAGTATCTTTTGGTTGATTATGTCAAAAACCAAATAGAATTTCAGAAATCATAGTCCTATTCCACTGTGGCTAGAGACATGGCTTTGACCCAATTCAGAAGAGATCATGATGCAATGCTCCACCTCTGGTTTCAGTAGAATATTCCAGAAGCTGGATATGTTTATCATACCAGGGAAAGAGCAACCTGCTAAAAGTGAGGAAGTAATAGAAACAGCATTTGGACCTCTTCTGATCTATGCTCCACTATATCATCTTTATCCCAGGCTGCTAAAAGAAATGCTCAAAGAGGCCAAAGGAATCTAGGTGTGGTCTTGTTTTGTGAAACATACCTTGCAGATTTTCAGAGCCTATGACACTTCCTTTGAATGAGATCAGTGAAATTCAGTGCTACTGGCTTCACTGTGCCTGCTGTCTGCCTCTTTCCCCTCATTCACCTTGTTGGGGAGCTCTCTATGTATGAAAGTTGGAAGGCCATGAAGATGTAGTCGTTAGTGTGATACAACTCTCTCTTCTGTGCAGATCAGTTGAAAGGTGTATAATAGCTTTAATGATCTAGATGCATTTTTGCATATATGTCATCCAAAATAAGTTCTTATATGTTCTTGACTCATCTGTACATCTCCATCTTGTTATTTCTGTATTTTTATATGTGTATGTTATTTTGTTTCTGTTTTGTTTTTGCTTTGTTTTGTTTTGCAACGGAGTCTCACTATGTAAACCTAGCTAGCCTGAAATTTGCTATGTAGATCAGGCTGGCTTAGAACTCACAGGAATCTTCCTGCCTCTTCCTCCTGGGTGCTGGGAATAAAGTGTGTACAGCCACTGCCAAGATTCTGTAATTGTTTTTCAACATGATGTCTGTTTCGGCCATGTTGCCTGGGTTCAAATATTGCCCACCCTCAGCCTTCTAAATGCTGGGCTACAGCAGGCCACCTGAGTATCGTTTTAGCATCTTCGCAGGGTAGCGTCCAAGGTCACTGTGCTCGTCTTCATCATGTGGGCAGGAAAGGAAAAAGTGAGGGAAAATATACTTGAGAAATGTGGGCGATTAGGTGCCTGATGAGTCACACATTCCTCCCCATGACATGTGCAAAGCCACTTTACCACAAGAGAATATGTTCTGTCTATGTGGAACAGGAGAGAAATTTCTTTTTTAAACCAATTTTTTATTGAAGTTTTGTGTATTTCATACAACATTTCTTAATAAAATTTAGACCCTTGTCCCCTACCCCGCCAGAGCTCATGCATTCTGCCATATACATCTTTAATCTTTTTCTTAGTATTTTTTTTTCTTTTGTTTTTTTGGATGGGGTCTCCCTTTAGTCCCAGCTGGCCTGGCACTTGCTATGTAAACCAGTCTTCTTTAAATTTTTCGATGTGGAAGTTTACCGTTTTGGGCAGAAACGGTAAACTTGATTTTTCAGTCAGAACTTTGACCCAGTCTTTTGTTGTTGTTGTTGTTGTTCCTTCCAATTTGTATCTCTCCAAAATATGCATATATACACATCACACATATACCAAGATTATGACATCTGAAGATAAACTATAGGTTGATTCCAAAACATGTTTAGGGATTCACATTTTGACAGTAGAGTTATATGCAGGTAAAGAAACAAATATTATTTTATTTACATAACAAGTTTTTAAGTAACATCAGGTATTATATTAACTCTAGATGAAAGAGAAAAAATAATTATTCAGTTTGCCTTACAAATAGATATTTGTTGCTAGGATCCACAAATGGGGGACACCATATGTCATTTGTTTTTCTGGGACTGTGTTACTTTACTTAGCATAATGGTTTCTAGTTCTATCCATTTACCCGCAAAGTCCATCTTTCTTTATCACTGCATAGAACATCATTGTGTAGATGTAACGCATTTTCTTTATCCATTTGTTGGTTGAGTGACATTTGGGTAGGTTCCCAGCTCTTCACTATTGTGAAGAGACCTGCAATAAACATAGGTGTGCATGTATCTTTGCAGTGGAATGAATCTTGTGGGTATATACCCAGGAGTGGTATGACTGGGTCAGGTGGTAGGTCCATTTTGAGTCTTAAGAGTTCTCCACACTGCTTTCCATAGGAGTTGCATTCCCACCAGCAGTAGATGAGTGTTCCCCTTTCTCCACAACCTCTCCAACATTTGGTATCCTTTGTTTTCTTGATCATCACCAGCTTTACTGGAGTAAGATGAAATCTTAAAGTGGTTTTAATTTACATTTCCTTAAATATTAGTGACGTTGAACACTTTTTATGATGTTTCTCAGCCATCTTTACTTCTTCATTTGTGAAGTATCTTTTTAGCTCTTTACTCTATCTTCTGAGTGGGTCATTTATTTTCTTCTTGTTTTTTTAGTAGTTTATATACTCCGGATGTTTGTTTTCTCTTTACTTCTTTTATTATTTATTTCCCTATACAGAAACTTTTGAGTTTAATAAGATCCCACTTGTCAACTGTTGACTTTATTTGTGCATAGCTGCTGTCTGATTTAGAAAGTATTTTCCCAAGCCTATGTCTTGTTGGTTATTGCCAGTGTTTTCTTCTATAATTTTCAGAGTTTCAGGTCTTTGATCCATTTGGAGTTGAGAAATTTCTTTTACATAGCCTCAACATTAGAAGCCAGAACCTAGCTCTTTCCCGTACAGTTTCTAGGGTCAGAGATGATTTGGGAATGTGTACTCTATCATAGTATTGCTTACAAACTTCTTTCTCCTTCTTGGGTGAGTCTTCATCTTATTGAATTTATATTGAATATAGAAATGTTTGCCGGGTGTGGTGGCACATGCCTTTGATCCTAGCACTTGGGAGGCAGAGGCAGGTAGATCTTTGTGAGTTCAAGGCCAGCCTGGTCTACAGCATGAGTTCCAGGACAGCTGGGACTACAGGGAGACCCTGTCTTGAAAAGACAAAAAAAAAAAAGAAATGTTTGCAAATCTCTGCACAGTGCACTGAGCTGTGCTGCAGGGACATGCTTTAGAAACCTGCTCCTGTGCTTACTTCTTGTGAACCTCAAGAGAGTGACTTGTGATCCTCAATTTATTCATCTCTAAAATGGGTATAATAAAATCTAAGATGGGGGAAACTTTGAATTTTACACGAAGTCCTTTCACAGGTACATGAATGCATTAGTTGGCAAATATTTGGCAATAATAGTACTATGAAGACACTTTAACATTCTTTGATCCTCAACTGGGAAGTCTGTCAAAAATGTTTATTAGTTCTGGTAATGCTGAAGTAGCTATGACAAACTGACCATGAACTGAAGAGGCTGAAGGAGTCAGGAGTTTTAGTCATTGTCCTTTGGCACTCTTCCTCCAGTGAACACTCTGGCTTTCGGGAAGTTCTGCCCTGTGTGGTTTTGGTGTCTAGCAACTCAGATCCATGACAAACATTGGAAATCCTGAAAAGGAACAGGGAGCCAACCCTAATGTCCTCATCTGTGGAGGGCAGCCAAGGTCTCTTGATATTTCTTTGGATTAATATTTGACTTTTGTTCTTTTTCAGAATATTGTTTAAAAAAATAACTGATAAATCACTGTATCAAGTCACCCGGTGACAATCTTTTGGAAGATTTTGTGTTGTGGAAACTGGGGAAATCTCATTCTAGAGGGACATTCATTTTGGATATTTGAATATAGTGAGTAGAGTGGAAGCTGAGTCTTTCTGGTTACAGCTTGTTGCTAAGTCCACCCAGATGTACCTGTGATCCCCAACAGGGTCCTTATGACAAAGAACAAGAAATCTTACTCGAATGGAGAAACTTTGAAGAAATATATTTATAAGTAACAGATGTATCATGTATGATTTACTTTTCATAGAATACTATATAATTATCACCCAGAAATAGATATTGAATGCCCCTCATGCATGTCCTCATGGAAAAAGATTCCAGTCAACCCGAAAGAGTTTCTACCTGGGGATTAGATTAGAGGTCATTTTCTAAGATTTGTTTTCATTATCTGAACTTTTAAGATTTTCTGTGCCACAGATTTTATAAAAAGTTAAATTATTTAATACCATCACCAAAAATGCTAATTGATATTTGTACAATCACTAGTGATAAAATCAAACACAGGTTTGTTTCTTAATGATTGTGATGTGGAAATACATATTAGTAGCATTAAGTAATAATGCTCTACTCAGCAGGTTAATTTAAGACTGACTTCTTGCTTCTGGAAGCTGCTCCAATTAGCAATCTGATGACCAAACATTGAGATGCTTCATTTATTCCATATCTTTCTAAACCCCAATTTTCCAGAAATTACTTTTAGCTTCACACTGTCCTGTCCTGAATCAGTCTCTGATGATAGATATCTTGCTTTGTCCTATCCAATGATTCTCTCTGCACCACCTCCTGCCCTGCAGCTGCATCAGCTGCCTTCCAGAACCTTCTCTCTCGCTTGGTTACCATCATGGTAAATCCTTCAGGCGCACATCCCATCTCCATGACTACCTCCTCTCCTCCCTTCCTTCCTCTACTTTTGCATCTATCAGTCTCTATGTGAGAATGCCCCAGATGAGAAACATTTCTAAAACGCATGCATGTTTAGATGAAAGTGTGTAAAAACAAATGAATCGGGTCTTCAACACAAAGGAATGACAGACAGCTCAAATTCAAAGAAACAGGAAAGCAAAGGACTAACATGTTTCCCGCCTGATCTACTTAGAAGTGTGTAGAGCTAGCCCTGTAAGGTGACTGCTCTGTTATACATAAGCTTCAAAGAACAGGTCCACCACAATGCTTTAGTGAAGAGCAAATTTCAGAATGATTCCATAAACTTCATGCTTGATTTTGCTCTAAGCTTCCATGTGGCTTGACTCATGGAATCATTCTTGAAGTTCTTTTGTTGTTCTAACACATTAAATGAGCTCATTACAGCTGAATATGTAGTGGAAAATAGCATCTGTTTACACCGTAATAATATAAAAATTACTTACCAGTAACAGAATAAAGAGCAATTTGCAAAAGCTAATCATATTTGTGCACTTGTCTGCAAAAAGTAAATTGTTAATATTTGCCCAAGGGGGAAGTCATTTGCTGGTTTAAACAGTAGAAGAAATGATACTAACAAGCATTGCTGAGAAAAAATGCCTATATTTAACATTGTCGGGAAATATAAAAGTTTATTAATTCTTAAACATATTTGACCCTTGTGAACTCAAACAGCTTAGAAATGCATTTAGCATTATAGAAAATCAGGTGTTCCATAATTTTTTTAATATTTGCAAATTCAAATGTTTAAGAATCTTATTTAGAGAAAACTTTAAACATTTTACTTTCTAGTATTAATCACAAATACTAATGAAAAGCACAATAAATGCTCTTCCAGTTTTGATCTCCTGCCCCAAAGCATCGAATATTCCTTTAATAGGGTCATTTTAAAACTGAAAATTAGCTTTGAAAAACATTAGCAAATGGAAAGAGTCAAAGCTCAGTTTTAGTGTTCTCTCGGATTTACAGCTGTTGATATGTTCCTTCATATGTAGAACGAAGGTGCCTGAAGATTAGAGTTATTGTGGGTCCCAAGGCTTAGAAGTGGAGGCCTCAGATTGCGATGTCTGGGCTAGGGACTTGACCAGTGGTAGAGAGCACTTGCCTGGCACATGAGAAGACTGGGTTCACGAGCTGCTGCTGAAGCCTCTGGTGGAAAGAATGTGGCTCCTTAGTAGCAACAGCTTTCCTGGCTTCTACTTACCTCTTATCTCCTCTCTTTCCTCCTCAACACAGTCCTTTGGCTAAAATTTCTATTTTCCAGGGACAATCGTGGAAACTAGTACACATTTCTGCTAAAGGCAGACATCAAATCTAGAAACATAACATCACTAGTCTCCCCCTTTCTGGGTCACAGCTAGTCCCAAAGTCTTCCCTGACTATAAGACTGAGGATTCTGGGGAGTAAAGGGGGGTCATCTGAGCAGAAAGGCCTTGCTGTTCCCCAACTCAGCCTCTTATGAGCTCAGACACTCCCTACACAATCGTGCCAATTTCTCATGTTCATGGAATCCCAACACAAAGGTGGCGTTTTCCCAGCATCACCCACCAAGCTTCTAAAGGACCTCAAGGCACGAAGGACTGTGATTAAATACATCACATACGCTTTTCTCTCATTACAAGGACTGTGTCAGCTTTGACCTGTACCACAGATGACAGGTGTCATACCTTTATATCTCTGTGTGATTTTTAACAGCTACATTTAGGAAATTAGTAAAGGCTATGTTTTACCAAGTAGACATTTCCCCTTGGGTCATAAGAAACAGAAAGTGATATCATACTTTGAAAATGAGATCAGGAGGTGTCCTTCTGTGTTTTACCTCTGGTTTTTCCTGGGTAGGAGAGACGGGATTTCTTATGCAAGTTAATCTTTCAGTTTCCCTTTTCTGGGTGTCAGGATGAGATCTACTCAGTAAGCACAGCCTTACTTCAGACACATTAATAATACTCATTAAGTCACAGCCGATTCAACAGTCAGTCAGCCCTTGATTAGTGATCCTATCCTGCCTTCTTCCTTCTGACCTGCCCTTTAATAAGGTTTCCAAAAAAGGCTAATTCCATCTGCTGACTTTAACTGAGAGAGAATAAACTCAGTGGCAGGTTTTAAGGACAGCACATCGCATCCTCTTGTAGCAGGACTTGGCTCATCCTCATCCCACTCTTCTAGTGATAGAACTTTAATCACTTGAAATTGACCTCTAGGAAGCCAGTGCTGAGCCACCAGCTCCCACTCAGTAAGGGCAAATTAGAGCTTCTTTCCTGGTTTGCTGACTGGTCAGTGTTAGTCTGGGTAGAAAAGAATTCATTGGGGTTGATCTGTGAAGATCTTAAGAAAAGACTTTGAAAACAAAAAGCTGTATTGAAGTATCCTTTAGCTCAGCAAAGGATTTGTAAATATGTAGCCTCCTAATTGTCAGCTGGAGACTTAGTCCATTCATTTAAATGCAGCAGCTGACTGGGGATCAGGTTTCAATGTTTAAAAAGAAAAATATCTTTAATTTGTCTCACAAATGGCATTTCTCAGGGCCTTCGGTCACCATCTGTTGCTGATTATCTCCCCGATTTAGTTACAGCCTAGACTTCATCTGTAATATCTAGACCACGGACTACAATTAAGTCTGGTCCACAGCAAGTGTGTGGTGAGTTCTTTGTGAATAAATAAGCAGGTAGAAAGATTGACAAGGGTGGACGCCACCTATAAAAATGCAGGTTTGGGGTTTCTCCTTGGTGCTGGGTTTTGCCTTTCCACGGTTTAGCTTATTCGATGTTTTAGAGACCCGTAGGGTGTTCCTCTCTGACAACACACATGGATTGAATGTATACTATCATTTTGTGGGCCCAGCTGATCTTATTAACAACAGTACATTTTAGAAGGTGTCTTTGGGCCAAATTCCTTCAGGAAGCAATGGGAGGGGCTGGAAAGAGGGTTCAGCTGTTAAGAGTGTGTACTGTTCTTCCAGAGGAGGACTGCTATAGACCATGTCTTGTCCAGTTCCCAGATGACATGATGCCCTCTTCTGGTCTTCATGGGCAATTGCACCCATATGTACATAACACCACATAGACAAACATGCATACAGTTAATTTAAAAAATTTGAAAAAATTTTGTTGATTCATTATTTCAGGTTAGCATTCCTATAAAACTATAAAGTGAAGGCCTTCTTGATTGGCAGAGATGTTGATTTGACTGTTTCCCATACTCCTATCATTCAGCACATATAAGAAATATATTATTGGGTTGGAGAGATAGCCTAGCGGTTAAGAGCACCGACTGCTTTTGGAGAGGACCCAGTTTCGATCCCCAGCACCCACATGGCAACTGCCTGCTCTTTCTCTGTTTTTTTTTTTTTGTTTGTTGTTGTTTGTGTTTTTTCATTTTTTAGCTATAAGTGATAATCCATGAGTACTTTTCATAGTTAGCCTGAGAACGTGAACATTAAGCAATTTAATGTTTAAGTTCCTGTTCAGACTGACACTGATTTCTCTGTATCCTATAACCAGAGCGAATGGTATCTTCAGCACTGCAGTCTCACCTTCAAGTCATAGTAGGCTATCATGAGCAATAGCAATAGCCCACATTGTTTTGGGACTCTCTGGGGCCTCCCTGAACAATAACTTCGTGGTAGAAACTGTGCCTGGCACCAAGCTTTCCATTTAATAACTCAGGCTTAGCTTTTGTAGGCTAATAAATAAGCCAAGGCTGGACTACGATTTATATATGTATGCATAAAATACCATTTTGTATTTGTCTGATGCAGAAGGAATGCGCTTTGTCTGAACAACTATGTTTTGTTTCTTTTTTGCTTGTTTGGTTTTTTTTTATAGGTGCCAGAGATGGAGCAGTGTCTCACACATGTTAGAAAACTGCTGAGTATACCTCCCAGCCTCATCTTTTTTAATAAAATATAATTTGGAAATCCTCTCAAAGTATACCCTCTAACAAGCTTATTCTGTATCCTAAGAGCACAGAGAGCTATGCAGTCTGAACTGTAGTCACTGTGAACTTAACAGCTAAGTTCTCATTTTTCTCTGCCCTTACTTAGATGCCACTGTTCCCTAAGATGGGATCATTTGGTTTGTGGAAAAATCTTGTTTAAAAAAAAAAATCTCTTGTTTTTATTTTGTTTCACTTAAAGGGGGCCCCATTTAAATTTGCTCCAGTATCAGCACAGCATTGAGGATCAGTATGGAGTCAGGCAACATTTGATGCAAAAACGCATGAAAAAACAAACATCAATAATTTTCTTCTTTCTGTGTAAGTAAGGCAAAGCATGACATATAAAAATACTCTATAACTAGCCCATGCGAAAGAGTGGTACACACAGTAAACACTATAACTCGCCATGTGTGGTACACACAGTAAACACTATAACTCGCCATGTAAGGGAGTGATCACAAAATCACTATGTAACTAGCCCTCAGAAGGGAGTGGTTGAGCAAGAACTGGAGCCTAGTCTTTGGACAAGTGAATCCTCTGCACTTCCTTCAACACAGCCTCCATGAGTCTTCCTTGGGCGTTGTTAACTCTGATTTTGTTTCCTGGCTTTTGGAAAGTCTTGGGAGGAGAATATGACATGCATCTGAATTCCAGAGAAAATGAAGTGGGAGTTGGAAATTAAATGTTTGACAGGCAAACAATATTTCATTAAAAAGAAAAATCAGAGCCGAAATTTTGTTTCCTTCCTACTACGAATGTAGCTATTTTACACGTTCTGAAGAAAGGCATTACCCTTGTCTTTTGTATGTGACTTTAAAAAATTTCAGTGTTCAAGAAGGAATAAAGCTTAACCTTTTGGAAACACCATGTCTTGCTCCCAGTTTCTGTAAAATGCCATGTGACCGTGACACATACTATTTGAACTGAAAGGAACCTGTGAGAAAAATCCATGCTCTCATCCTTTCCCCCGGAATGTTCTCAGTAATCATCTGAAAAGAGCTTAATTAGCATGAGCGAGATGTTGGGAACTGGCGTCCAGCCCTACCCTCTCCGCACAACACTGAGGCTTTCTTTATTCTGTGTTAAAGAGTCAAGGATCATTCTTAGCAAAAACTCTCACCATCAAACTGTGCTGCCAGCAGTTTTAAGTTAGAAAGGTCTAGCCCTATGTCAGGATGGAAGCCACACTTAGGAGGGCATGCGCACCAGTTTCCTTGCCTCTCCTACCCAGTTATCTATTGGTCCATAAAGTGGTCCCTCAGGCCTTTATGGGGAGGAATAGGGAGTCCTTCCTTCTTAGACTATTCCTCTGACTTTCCTTGAGAGTGTTTTCTCCATCTATGTACACCCCATCTGTGCATGCTGTGCGTCTTGGAGAGAGGAGTCCAAGCATCCCCAGAATCAAGCACTGTGACGCAAGCCTGCACTGCCCATGGCAGTGGCTTTTCTTCACTGCAACCCTTGTATAGATTTGTTCAGAAACTTCTCATGTCTTTTGTTTAAAGCCATCTTAATGAGGTTACTGCTATTTCCTATCCCCATCAACTTACCTTATAGCTAATTATGGGAGAATAGTTGAGGTTTCCTGGAGGTCATGAGTCCAAAATTGAGTAAGAGGAATTTCTTTCTCAAAATCAAAATTCAAAGGTATAACGAGTAAATCAGAGGATCTGTGGAAATTCATGGGCTGGAGAGATGGCTCTGGGGTTAAGACAGACTACCGCTGTTGCAGAGCGAACGGAGTTCAATTCCCAGCCCTCACTGGCAGCATCACAACCACCAAACCCCCAGTTTCAGGGATTCCTACACCTTCTTCCTGACCTCTACAGGCATTGTCACACAGGGTAGACTTAGACCCATGCAGGCAATATGCTCATATACATAAGTAAAAGAAAGAATCAATATATTTTAAAAATGATCTTTGATAAATATGCCCAGGTTTTTCTATAGATATATATATAATAACATTTCAAGTTTTAGTCTTCACTTAGTATAACTAAGATTAGCCCCTGGAATTTGATGATCAGAATGGGAAGAATATCACCTTCTGGTAATGATCATTGCAAAGGGGAAACGGTTTTGCAAATTTCCTTCGTGACTCAGGTCCACCAGTCCTCCCGTGGACCGGTACACTTTCACCCTCACGGGGTCATTAATCCAAACGTTTTTCTCCTTTCCGTTAGAACAGGATCGCAGTAGGGAACATAAGGTAGTCCGCCCTGGACTTGTGCCTTCTGGTTCTGTTGGATTGTTTATTATCGTCCCTTCTTTGTCTTCAGACACCCTAGTTTCACACACCTGTTTCTTCCCTGGGGGAAGAGATCTAATGGATACTTTGCCACAGGAACTGTATCGATCCGTGCACTTCCGGTAAGATTGCGAAACAATACGAACGATCATCTTTGTGTCCCCTGAGCATACTTTTTCACGGTGTGACGTGAATTGCTTTCCTGCTTTCGCATGTACAAACAATAAGCTGGAGCACGCAGAGCCTAGGGGAGCTATGCCTTTGAAAGGACTCACTGACGACCTAAAACTTCTACCTCTATTTTTACGACATTTAGATTTACATGCAAGTTCTTGGGGTTTTTACCCAGTCCATTTGTTAGTTTCCTTCACAAAAATCACAGTATCTTTTGGTTGATTATGTCAAAAACCAAATAGATTTCAGAAATCATAGTCCTATTTCCACTGTGCTAGAGACATGGCTTTGATCCAATTCAGAAGAGATCATGATGCAATGCTCCACCTCTGGTCTCAGTAGAATATTCCAGAAGCTGGATATGTTTATCATACCAGGGAAAGAGCAACCTGCTAAAAGTGAGGAAGTAATAGAAACAGCATTTGGACCTCTTCTGATCTATGCTCCACTATATCATCTTTATCCCAGGCTGCTAAAAGAAATGCTCAAAGAGGCCAAAGGAATCTAGGTGTGGTCTTGTTTTGTGAAACATACCTTGCAGATTTTCAGAGCCTATGACACTTCCTTTGAATGAGATCAGTGAAATTCAGTGCTACTGGCTTCACTGTGCCTGCTGTCTGCCTCTTTCCCCTCATTCACCTTGTTGGGGAGCTCTCTATGTATGAAAGTTGGAAGGCCATGAAGATGTAGTCGTTAGTGTGATACAACTCTCTCTTCTGTGCAGATCAGTTGAAAGGTGTATAATAGCTTTAAATGATCTAGATGCATTTTTGCAATATGTACATCCAAAATAGTTTCTTATTTTCTTGGACTTCATCTGTACAACTCTCCATCTTGGGTTATTTCTGTATTTTTATATGTGTAAATGTTAGTTGTTTCTGTTTTTGTGTTTTTTGCTTTGTTATTAATTTAAAAAATTAACAGGCTCACTATGTAAACCAGCTAGCCCTGAAGTTTGCTATGTAGATCAGGCTGCTTCAGAACTCACAGGAAATCTTCCTGCATTCTTCCTCCTGGGTGCTGGGAATAAAGTGTGTACAGCCCACTGCCAAGATTCTGTAAATTGTTTTTCAACATGATGTCTGTTTCGGCCATGTTGCCTGGGTTCAAATATTGCCCACCCTCAGCCTTCTAAATGCTGGGCTACAGCAGGCCACCTGAGTATCGTTTTAGCATCTTCGCAGGGTAGCGTCCAAGGTCACTGTGCTCGTCTTCATCATGTGGGCAGGAAAGGAAAAAGTGAGGGAAAATATACTTGAGAAATTTTGGTGTGAGTAGGTGCCTGATGAGTCACACATTCCTCCCCATGACATGTGCAACAGCCACTTTACCACAAGAGAATGATGTGCTGTCTATGTTGGAAACAGGAGAGGACATTTCTTTTTTAAACACATTTTTATTGAAGTTTTGTGTATTTTCATACAACATTCTCTTAAAAATTTAGACCTCATTCTCCTCACGACCCCTACACCCCGCCAGCCAGCTCATGCATTCTGCCATATACATTCTTTAATCTTTTCTCAGTTAGTATTTTGTTTTTCTTTGGTTTTTTGGATGGGGTCTCCCTTTAGTCCCCGCTGGCCTGGCACTGCTATGTAAACCAGCTCTTTAAATTTTTTTGATGCGCGAAGTTTACCGTTTTGGGCAGAAACGGTAAACTTGATTTTGTCAGTCAGAACTTGACCCAGTCCTTTTGTTGTTGTTGTGTTGTTCCTTCCAATTTGTATCTCTCCAAATAGCAATATATAACATCACACATTACCAAGATAGGACATCTGAAAATAAATATGTTGATTCCAAATATGTTAGGGATTCAACATTTTACAGTAGAGTTATGTATGCAGGGTAAAGAAACAAAATTTATTTTATTTACATAACAAGTTTTTAATAAGTACCATCAGGTATATATTAACTCTAGAAAAGAGAAAAATAATTATTTCAGTTTGCCTTACAAATAGATATTTGTTGTAGGATCCCCAAATGGGGGACACCATATGTCATTTGGTTTTCTGGTGATCTGTGTTACTTTCATTAGACAACAGTTTCTAGTCCATCCATTTAAATCAATCTCATGTGTCATCTTTCTTTATCACTGATAGAAACATCATTGTGTAGATTAAAAGCATTTTCTTTATCCATTGTTGTTGGGACATGTGGGTAGGTCCCACTCTTAACTATTGTGAAGGACCTGCAGTAAACATAGGTGTGCATGTATCTTTGCAGTGGAATGAATCTTGTGGGTAGATATACCAGAGAGTGGTATGACTGGGTCAGTGTGGTAGGCTCATTTTGAGTCTTAAGAGTTCCCCACACTGCTTTCCATGAGTGCAGAGTTGCATTCCCACCAGCAGTAATGAGTGTTTTCCCTTTCTCCACAACCCTCCAACATTTGGTCTCCTTTGTTTCTTTGACTCATCACCAGCATTACTGGAGTTAAGAATGAAAATCTTAGAGTGGTTTTTAATTTACTATCCTTAAATATATTAGGTGAAAGTTGAGACACTTTTTTATGATGTTCTCAGCCATCTTTATTCTTCATTTGGAAGTATCTTTGTTAAGCTCTTTACTACTATCTTCTGAGTGGGTCATTTATTTTCATTGGCTGTTTTTTAGTATTTATATACTCCGGATGTTTGTTTTCTCTTTACTTTCTTTTATTATTATTTCCCTATACAGAAACTTTTGAGCTTTGCTAATGAGGTGCCCACGTTGTTCACTGTGACACTTTCTTTGTCATAGCTGCTGGTCTGATTTAGAAAGTATTTTCCCAAGCCTATGTCTTCGTGGTTATTCCAGTGTTTTGCCTTCATATAAGTTTTCAGAGTTCAGGTCTTTGATCCATTGGAGTTAGACATTTCGTTTACATACCCTCAACATAGTAGAACCAGAACCTAAGCTCTTTCCCGTACAGTGTTTCTAGGGTCGAGATGGGATTTGGGAATGTGTTGACTCTATCATAGTAGTGCTTACAAACTTCTTTCTCCTTCTTGGGTGAGTCTTCATCTTATTGAATTTATATGAATATAGAAATGTTTGTTGCGGGTGTGGGTGGCGCATGCCTTTAGATCTCGGCACTATGGAGAGTGCAGAGCAGTGGAATCTTTTGAGTTCAATGGTCCACTGCATCAATGGTTCCGGACAGCTGGGACTACAGGGAGACCATGTCTTGAAAAGACAAAAAAAAAAAAAAAAAAAAAAAAGAAATGTTTGACAAATCTCTGCACAGTGCACTGAGCTGTGCTGCAGGGACATGCTTTAGAAACCTGCTCCTGTGGCTTCTACTTCTTGTGAACCTCACAGAGAGTGACTTGTGATCCTCAATTTATTCCATCTCTAAATGGGTATAATTAAAATCTAAGATGGGGGGAAACTTTGAATTTTACACGAAGTCCTTTCACAGGTACAGGACTGCATTAGTTGGCAAATATTTGGCAATAAATAGTACTATGAAGACACTTTATACATTCCTTTGAGCCTCAGCTGGAGAAGTCTGTCAAAAATGTTTATTAGTTCTGGTAATGCTGAAGTAGCTATGGCAAACTGACCATAAACTGAAGAGGCTGAAGGAGTCAGGAGTTTTAGTCATTGTCCTTTGGCACTCTTCCTCCAGTGAACACTCTGGCTTTCGGGAAGTTCTGCCCTGTGTGGTTTTGGTGTCTAGCAACTCAGATCCATGACAAACACTGGAAATCCTGAAAAGGAACAGGGAGCCAACCCTATGTCGTCATCTGTGGAGGGCAGTCCAAGGTCTCTTGATATTTCTTTGATTATATTTTCAGAATATGTTTAAAAAAAATAACGATAATCACTGTTCAAGTCACCCGGTGGACAATCTTTTGGAAGACTTTTTGTGTTGTGGGAAATGGGGAACTCTCTTCTAGCGGGACATTCATATTTAGGATGATTGTGAATATAGTGAGTAGAGTGGAAGCCTGAGTCTTGTCTGGTTACGCTTTGTGTGCTAGTCCCCACCCCCAGATGTACCTGTGATCCCCAACAGGGTCCTTATGACAAAGAACAAGAAATCTTACTCGAATGGAGAAACTTTGAAGAAATATATTTATAAGTAACAGATGTATCATGTATGATTTACTTTTCATAGAATACTATATAATTATCACCCAGAAATAGATATTGAATGCCCCTCATGCATGTCCTCATGGAAAAAGATTCCAGTCAACCCGAAAGAGTTTCTACCTGGGGATTAGATTAGAGGTCATTTTCTAAGATTTGTTTTCATTATCTGAACTTTTAAGATTTTCTGTGCCACAGATTTTATAAAAAGTTAAATTATTTAATAACATCACTAAAAATGCTAATTGATATTTGTACAATCACTAGTGATAAAATCAAACACAGGTTTGTTTCTTAATGATTGTGATGTGGAAATACATATTAGTAGCATTAAGTAATAATGCTCTACTCAGCAGGTTAATTTAAGACTGACTTCTTGCTTCTGGAAGCTGCTCCAATTAGCAATCTGATGACCAAACATTGAGATGCTTCATTTATTCCATATCTTTCTAAACCCCAATTTTCCAGAAATTACTTTTAGCTTCACACTGTCCTGTCCTGAATCAGTCTCTGATGATAGATATCTTGCTTTGTCCTATCCAATGATTCTCTCTGCACCACCTCCTGCCCTGCAGCTGCATCAGCTGCCTTCCAGAACCTTCTCTCTCGCTTGGTTACCATCATGGTAAATCCTTCAGGCGCACATCCCATCTCCATGACTACCTTCCTCTCCTCCTTCCTATCCTCTACTTTGCTCATCTATCAGTCTCTATGTGAGAATGCCCCAGATGAGAAACATTTCTAAAACGCATGCATGTTTAGATGAAAGTGTGTAAAAACAAATGAATCGGGTCTTCAACACAAAGGAATGACAGACAGCTCAAGTTCAAAGAAACAGGAAAGCAAAGGACTAACATGTTTCCCGCCTGATCTACTTAGAAGTGTGTAGAGCTAGCCCTGTAAGGTGACTGCTCTGTTATACATAAGCTTCAAAGAACAGGTCCACCACAATGCTTTAGTGAAGAGCAAATTTCAGAATGATTCCATAAACTTCATGCTTGATTTTGCTCTAAGCTTCCATGTGGCTTGACTCATGGAATCATTCTTGAAGTTCTTTTGTTGTTCTAACACATTAAATGAGCTCATTACAGCTGAATATGTAGTGGAAAATAGCATCTGTTTACACCGTAATAATATAAAAATTACTTACCAGTAACAGAATAAAGAGCAATTTGCAAAAGCTAATCATATTTGTGCACTTGTCTGCAAAAAGTAAATTGTTAATATTTGCCCAAGGGGGAAGTCATTTGCTGGTTTAAACAGTAGAAGAAATGATACTAACAAGTCATTGGCTGAGAAAAATGCCTATATTTAACATTGTTCGGGAAATTAAAAAGTTATTAATTCTTTAAAATATTTGACCCTTGTGAACTCAAACAGCTTAGAAATGCATTTAGCATGGATAGAAAATCCAGGTGCTTCATAATTTTTTTAATATTTGCAAATCAAATGTTTAAGAATCTTATTTAGAGAAAACTTTAAACATTTTACTTTCTAGTATTAATCACAAATACTAATGAAAAGCCCTGTAGCCCCAACTGTCCTGGGACTCACTCTGTAGACCAGGCTGGCCTTGAACTCACAAAGATCCGCCTGCCTCTGCCTCCCAAGTGCTAGGATTAAAGGTGTGCGGCACCCCGCAAGTAACATATCTTGATCATGCCCACTCCCACCTCCTTCTCCAAATCCCCCAGCTCCACTCCCAACACAACTCCCTCCTAACTTAATGTTCTCTAATTTGGGGGGGGGGCGGATATTTTTGAGACAGGGTCTCCCTGTAGCCCCAGCTTGCCCGGAACTCACTCTGTAGACCAGGCTGGCTTTGAACTTACAGAGATCCACCTGCCTCTGGCTCCCAAGTGCTGGGATTAAAGGAGTGCGCCACCACGCCGAGCTAATGTTCTCTAATTTTTTATAACTTACTGAGTCCAATTAATACTGCCCCTCTGTTCATGGGTGTAGGGCCATCTATTGGGGTATGGACACCCCGCTAGTGGCTGTAGACCCAAAAGAAAAGTGACTCTTTCTCTCCTAGCTTCCAAAAAGCACATCAGCTCTTCATCTGGGGTCTGGTCTCAGTAACTCCTCCCCACTCCATGCTAGGATTTTAACTGGCTTGATCTTGTACAGGAGCTCATCAGAGCAGCACTGAGTCATGTTCTGAGGATAGTGCTGAGTCATGTTCTGAGGACAGTGTTGTACAGTGCTACTCCCCATCTTCCGCCTTACAGCCCTCTTCCTAATGTTCCCAGAGCCTTGGGGTAGAGTGTTGACACTGATGTCCCCTCTTTAACTGAGACCCACAGTCACTCTTCCTCAGAACATGGAAGAGTTATGTATCACCTCTGGATGAATTCCTCCCTGCTGCAAAAAAGAATTTTCTCTGGCCAAGGTTGGGAACAGCAGACAGAATGTATGAATATAAACACAAATGGGGCTGGAGAGATGGCTCAGCGGTTGAGAGCACTGACTGCTCTTGCAGAGGACCTTGGTTCGATCCCCAGCACCTGCATGGCAGCTAAGAATATAAACACAAATATTTCTTTTTTTTTAATTTAATTTTTATTGATGCTTTGTACATTTCGTACATCATTTTCCAATTCAGATCAGGCATATTTCCCTTTCCCTTCCCCCCCACCCCCACCCCTTCCCAGATCATGTATTCTGCCATCACTGTCCCTCATCTTTCCGGTTTTTTTTTTCATTTTTTAGCTAT
>VZQC01005584.1:148061-220172 GCA_009823505.1 Rhizomys pruinosus
TAAATCAGAGATCTTGGAAATTCAGGGCTGGAGAGATGGCTCTGTGGTTAAGAAGACTAGCCGCTCTTGCAGAAGACCGGAGTTCAATTCCCAGCACTCACATGGCAGCTAACAACCATCCATAACTCCAGTTTCAGGGGATCCTACACCTTCTTCTGACCTCTACAGGCATTGCACCACAGGGTAGACTTAGACCCATGCAGGCAATATGCTCATATACATAAGTAAGAATAAGTAAAATATATTTTAAAAAATGATCTTTGATAAATATCCCAGGATTTTCCATATATATATAACATTTCAGGTTTAGTCTTCACTTAGTATACTAAGATTTTGCCCCTGGAATTTGATGATCAGAATGGGAAGAATATCACTTCTGGTAATGATCTTGCAAAGGGAGAAACAGGTTTGAAAATTAATTAACTTGCTCAAGGTCACAAAGTCTACCAGTGGAAGGGTAAAATTTCACCTCAGGGTCATTAAATCCAAACAGTTTTTCTCCTTTCCTTTAGAAAGAGACTCAGTAGGGAACAGTAAGGTCATGAACCTGGAATTGTGACCTTCTGGTTCTGTGAAGATTTATATAAATATGTACCTTCTTTGTATTCATACACCTGTTTCAAAACAATGTTTTCTTCCCTGGGGGAAAGAAGAATAAATGGATATTTGCCAAAGGAATGTAAGATCCAAGATAGCATTCAGGTAAGATTGAGAAAATAATGACAAGATCATCTTTGTGTCCCCTGAAAATACTTTTTCAGGTGTGAGTGAATTGCTTTCATGCTTTATGAATGTAAATAAAAATAAGCTGGAAGACAGAAGAAGCCTAGGGGAGCTATGACTTTGAAAGGATCATGAGATAAAAATTCTAATTATTTTTAGACATTTATTTACATCAAGTTCTTGAGGAGTTTTTACCCATCATTTGTTAGTTTCCTTACAAAAATCACAGTATCTTTTGGTTGATTATGTCAAAAACCAAATAGAATTTCAGAAATCATAGTCCTATTCCACTGTGGCTAGAGACATGGCTTTGATCCAATTCAGAAGAGATCATGATGCAATGCTCCACCTCTGGTCTCAGTAGAATATTCCAGAAGCTGGATATGTTTATCATACCAGGGAAAGAGCAACCTGCTAAAAGTGAGGAAGTAATAGAAACAGCATTTGGACCTCTTCTGATCTATGCTCCACTATATCATCTTTATCCCAGGCTGCTAAAAGAAATGCTCAAAGAGGCCAAAGGAATCTAGGTGTGGTCTTGTTTTGTGAAACATACCTTGCAGATTTTCAGAGCCTATGACACTTCCTTTGAATGAGATCAGTGAAATTCAGTGCTACTGGCTTCACTGTGCCTGCTGTCTGCCTCTTTCCCCTCATTCACCTTGTTGGGGAGCTCTCTATGTATGAAAGTTGGAAGGCCATGAAGATGTAGTCGTTAGTGTGATACAACTCTCTCTTCTGTGCAGATCAGTTGAAAGGTGTATAATAGCTTTAATGATCTAGATGCATTTTTGCATATATGTCATCCAAAATAAGTTCTTATATGTTCTTGACTCATCTGTACATCTCCATCTTGTTATTTCTGTATTTTTATATGTGTATGTTATTTTGTTTCTGTTTTGTTTTTGCTTTGTTTTGTTTTGCAATGGAGTCTCACTATGTAAACCTAGCTAGCCTGAAATTTGCTATGTAGATCAGGCTGGCTTAGAACTCACAGGAATCTTCCTGCCTCTTCCTCCTGGGTGCTGGGAATAAAGTGTGTACAGCCACTGCCAAGATTCTGTATTTGTTTTTCAACATGATGTCTGTTTCGGCCATGTTGCCTGGGTTCAAATATTGCCCACCCTCAGCCTTCTAAATGCTGGGCTACAGCAGGCCACCTGAGTATCGTTTTAGCATCTTCGCAGGGTAGCGTCCAAGGTCACTGTGCTCGTCTTCATCATGTGGGCAGGAAAGGAAAAAGTGAGGGAAAATATACTTGAGAAATGTGGGCGATTAGGTGCCTGATGAGTCACACATTCCTCCCCATGACATGTGCAAAGCCACTTTACCACAAGAGAATATGTTCTGTCTATGTGGAACAGGAGAGAAATTTCTTTTTTAAACCAATTTTTTATTGAAGTTTTGTGTATTTCATACAACATTTCTTAATAAAATTTAGACCCTTGTCCCCTACCCCGCCAGAGCTCATGCATTCTGCCATATACATCTTTAATCTTTTTCTTAGTATTTTTTTTTCTTTTGTTTTTTTGGATGGGGTCTCCCTTTAGTCCCAGCTGGCCTGGCACTTGCTATGTAAACCAGTCTTCTTTAAATTTTTCGATGCGGAAGTTTACCGTTTTGGGCAGAAACGGTAAACTTGATTTTTCAGTCAGAACTTTGACCCAGTCTTTTGTTGTTGTTGTTGTTGTTCCTTCCAATTTGTATCTCTCCAAAATATGCATATATACACATCACACATATACCAAGATTATGACATCTGAAGATAAACTATAGGTTGATTCCAAAATATGTTTAGGGATTCACATTTTGACAGTAGAGTTATATGCAGGTAAAGAAACAAATATTATTTTATTTACATAACAAGTTTTTAAGTAACATCAGGTATTATATTAACTCTAGATGAAAGAGAAAAAATAATTATTCAGTTTGCCTTACAAATAGATATTTGTTGCTAGGATCCACAAATGGGGGACACCATATGTCATTTGTTTTTCTGGGACTGTGTTACTTTACTTAGCATAATGGTTTCTAGTTCTATCCATTTACCCGCAAAGTCCATCTTTCTTTATCACTGCATAGAACATCATTGTGTAGATGTAACGCATTTTCTTTATCCATTTGTTGGTTGAGTGACATTTGGGTAGGTTCCCAGCTCTTCACTATTGTGAAGAGACCTGCAGTAAACATAGGTGTGCATGTATCTTTGCAGTGGAATGAATCTTGTGGGTATATACCCAGGAGTGGTATGACTGGGTCAGGTGGTAGGTCCATTTTGAGTCTTAAGAGTTCTCCACACTGCTTTCCATAGGAGTTGCATTCCCACCAGCAGTAGATGAGTGTTCCCCTTTCTCCACAACCTCTCCAACATTTGGTATCCTTTGTTTTCTTGATCATCACCAGCTTTACTGGAGTAAGATGAAATCTTAAAGTGGTTTTAATTTACATTTCCTTAAATATTAGTGACGTTGAACACTTTTTATGATGTTTCTCAGCCATCTTTACTTCTTCATTTGTGAAGTATCTTTTTAGCTCTTTATCTTCTGAGTGGGTCATTTATTTTCTTCTTTGTTTTTTTAGTAGTTTATATACTCCGGATGTTTGTTTTCTCTTTACTTCTTTTATTATTTATTTCCCTATACAGAAACTTTTGAGTTTAATAAGATCCCACTTGTCAACTGTTGACTTTATTTGTGCATAGCTGCTGTCTGATTTAGAAAGTATTTTCCCAAGCCTATGTCTTGTTGGTTATTGCCAGTGTTTTCTTCTATAATTTTCAGAGTTTCAGGTCTTTGATCCATTTGGAGTTGAGAAATTTCTTTTACATAGCCTCAACATTAGAAGCCAGAACCTAGCTCTTTCCCGTACAGTTTCTAGGGTCAGAGATGATTTGGGAATGTGTACTCTATCATAGTATTGCTTACAAACTTCTTTCTCCTTCTTGGGTGAGTCTTCATCTTATTGAATTTATATTGAATATAGAAATGTTTGCCGGGTGTGGTGGCACATGCCTTTGATCCTAGCACTTGGGAGGCAGAGGCAGGTAGATCTTTGTGAGTTCAAGGCCAGCCTGGTCTACAGCATGAGTTCCAGGACAGCTGGGACTACAGGGAGACCCTGTCTTGAAAAGACAAAAAAAAAAAAGAAATGTTTGCAAATCTCTGCACAGTGCACTGAGCTGTGCTGCAGGGACATGCTTTAGAAACCTGCTCCTGTGCTTACTTCTTGTGAACCTCAAGAGAGTGACTTGTGATCCTCAATTTATTCATCTCTAAAATGGGTATAATAAAATCTAAGATGGGGGAAACTTTGAATTTTACACGAAGTCCTTTCACAGGTACATGAATGCATTAGTTGGCAAATATTTGGCAATAATAGTACTATGAAGACACTTTAACATTCTTTGATCCTCATCTGTGAAGTCTGTCAAAAATGTTTATTAGTTCTGGTAATGCTGAAGTAGCTATGTCAAACTGACCATTAACTGAAGAGGCTGAAGGAGTCAGGAGTTTTAGTCATTGTCCTTTGGCACTCTTCCTCCAGTGAACACTCTGGCTTTCGGGAAGTTCTGCCCTGTGTGGTTTTGGTGTCTAGCAACTCAGATCCATGACAAACATTGGAAATCCTGAAAAGGAACAGGGAGCCAACCCTAATGTCTTCATCTGTGGAGGGCAGCCAAGGTCTCTTGATATTTCTTTGGATTAATATTTGACTTTTGTTCTTTTTCAGAATATTGTTTAAAAAAATAACTGATAAATCACTGTATCAAGTCACCCGGTGACAATCTTTTGGAAGATTTTGTGTTGTGGAAACTGGGGAAATCTCATTCTAGAGGGACATTCATTTTGGATATTTGAATATAGTGAGTAGAGTGGAAGCTGAGTCTTTCTGGTTACAGCTTGTTGCTAAGTCCACCCAGATGTACCTGTGATCCCCAACAGGGTCCTTATGACAAAGAACAAGAAATCTTACTCGAATGGAGAAACTTTGAAGAAATATATTTATAAGTAACAGATGTATCATGTATGATTTACTTTTCATAGAATACTATATAATTATCACCCAGAAATAGATATTGAATGCCCCTCATGCATGTCCTCATGGAAAAAGATTCCAGTCAACCCGAAAGAGTTTCTACCTGGGGATTAGATTAGAGGTCATTTTCTAAGATTTGTTTTCATTATCTGAACTTTTAAGATTTTCTGTGCCACAGATTTTATAAAAAGTTAAATTATTTAATATCATCACTAAAAATGCTAATTGATATTTGTACAATCACTAGTGATAAAATCAAACACAGGTTTGTTTCTTAATGATTGTGATGTGGAAATACATATTAGTAGCATTAAGTAATAATGCTCTACTCAGCAGGTTAATTTAAGACTGACTTCTTGCTTCTGGAAGCTGCTCCAATTAGCAATCTGATGACCAAACATTGAGATGCTTCATTTATTCCATATCTTTCTAAACCCCAATTTTCCAGAAATTACTTTTAGCTTCACACTGTCCTGTCCTGAATCAGTCTCTGATGATAGATATCTTGCTTTGTCCTATCCAATGATTCTCTCTGCACCACCTCCTGCCCTGCAGCTGCATCAGCTGCCTTCCAGAACCTTCTCTCTCGCTTGGTTACCATCATGGTAAATCCTTCAGGCGCACATCCCATCTCCATGACTACTTCCTCCCCTCCCTTCCTTCCTCTACTTTTGCATCTATCAGTCTCTATGTGAGAATGCCCCAGATGAGAAACATTTCTAAAACGCATGCATGTTTAGATGAAAGTGTGTAAAAACAAATGAATCGGGTCTTCAACACAAAGGAATGACAGACAGCTCAATTTCAAAGAAACAGGAAAGCAAAGGACTAACATGTTTCCCGCCTGATCTACTTAGAAGTGTGTAGAGCTAGCCCTGTAAGGTGACTGCTCTGTTATACATAAGCTTCAAAGAACAGGTCCACCACAATGCTTTAGTGAAGAGCAAATTTCAGAATGATTCCATAAACTTCATGCTTGATTTTGCTCTAAGCTTCCATGTGGCTTGACTCATGGAATCATTCTTGAAGTTCTTTTGTTGTTCTAACACATTAAATGAGCTCATTACAGCTGAATATGTAGTGGAAAATAGCATCTGTTTACACCGTAATAATATAAAAATTACTTACCAGTAACAGAATAAAGAGCAATTTGCAAAAGCTAATCATATTTGTGCACTTGTCTGCAAAAAGTAAATTGTTAATATTTGCCCAAGGGGGAAGTCATTTGCTGGTTTAAACAGTAGAAGAAATGATACTAACAAGCATTGCTGAGAAAAAGTGCCTATATTTAACATTGTCGGGAAATATAAAAGTTTATTAATTCTTAAACATATTTGACCCTTGTGAACTCAAACAGCTTAGAAATGCATTTAGCATTATAGAAAATCAGGTGTTCCATAATTTTTTTAATATTTGCAAATTCAAATGTTTAAGAATCTTATTTAGAGAAAACTTTAAACATTTTACTTTCTAGTATTAATCACAAATACTAATGAAAAGCACAATAAATGCTCTTCCAGTTTTGATCTCCTGCCCCAAAGCATCGAATATTCCTTTAATAGGGTCATTTTAAAACTGAAAATTAGCTTTGAAAAACATTAGCAAATGGAAAGAGTCAAAGCTCAGTTTTAGTGTTCTCTCGGATTTACAGCTGTTGATATGTTCCTTCATATGTAGAACGAAGGTGCCTGAAGATTAGAGTTATTGTGGGTCCCAAGGCTTAGAAGCGGAGGCCTCAGATTGCGATGTCTGGGCTAGGGACTTGACCAGTGGTAGAGAGCACTTGCCTGGCACATGAGAAGACTGGGTCACGAGCTGCTGCTGAAGCCTCTGGTGGAAAGAATGTGGCTCCTTAGTAGCAACAGCTTTCCTGGCTTCTACTTACCTCTTATCTCCTCTCTTTCCTCCTCAACACAGTCCTTTGGCTAAAATTTCTATTTTCCAGGGACAATCGTGGAAACTAGTACACATATCTGCTAAAGGCAGACATCAAATCTAGAAACATAACATCACTAGTCTCCCCCTTTCTGGGTCACAGCTAGTCCCAAAGTCTTCCCTGACTATAAGACTGAGGATTCTGGGGAGTAAAGGGGGGTCATCTGAGCAGAAAGGCCTTGCTGTTCCCCAACTCAGCCTCTTATGAGCTCAGACACTCCCTACACAATCGTGCCAATTTCTCATGTTCATGGAATCCCAACACAAAGGTGGCGTTTTCCCAGCATCACCCACCAAGCTTCTAAAGGACCTCAAGGCACGAAGGACTGTGATTAAATACATCACATACGCTTTTCTCTCATTACAAGGACTGTGTCAGCTTTGACCTGTACCACAGATGACAGAAGGTGTCATACCTTTATATCTCTGTGTGATTTTTAACAGCTACATTTAGGAAATTAGTAAAGGCTATGTTTTACCAAGTAGACATTTCCCCTTGGGTCATAAGAAACAGAAAGTGATATCATACTTTGAAAATGAGATCAGGAGGTGTCCTTCTGTGTTTTACCTCTGGTTTTTCCTGGGTAGGAGAGATGGGACTTCTTATGCAAGTTAATCTTTCAGTTTCCCTTTTCTGGGTGTCAGGATGAGATCTACTCAGTAAGCACAGCCTTACTTCAGACACATTAATAATACTCATTAAGTCACAGCCGATTCAACAGTCAGTCAGCCCTTGATTAGTGATCCTATCCTGCCTTCTTCCTTCTGACCTGTCCTTTAATAAGGTTTCCAAAAAAGGCTAATTCCATCTGCTGACTTTAACTGAGAGAGAATAAACTCAGTGGCAGGTTTTAAGGACAGCACATCGCATCCTCTTGTAGCAGGACTTGGCTCATCCTCATCCCACTCTTCTAGTGATAGAACTTTAATCACTTGAAATTGACCTCTAGGAAGCCAGTGCTGAGCCACCAGCTCCCACTCAGTAAGGGCAAATTAGAGCTTCTTTCCTGGTTTGCTGACTGGTCAGTGTTAGTCTGGGTAGAAAAGAATTCATTGGGGTTGATCTGTGAAGATCTTAAGAAAAGACTTTGAAAACAAAAAGCTGTATTGAAGTATCCTTTAGCTCAGCAAAGGATTTGTAAATATGTAGCCTCCTAATTGTCAGCTGGAGACTTAGTCCATTCATTTAAATGCAGCAGCTGACTGGGGATCAGGTTTCAATGTTTAAAAAGAAAAATATCTTTAATTTGTCTCACAAATGGCATTTCTCAGGGCCTTCGGTCACCATCTGTTGCTGATTATCTCCCCGATTTAGTTACAGCCTAGACTTCATCTGTAATATCTAGACCACGGACTACAATTAAGTCTGGTCCACAGCAAGTGTGTGGTGAGTTCTTTGTGAATAAATAAGCAGCTAGAAAGATTGACAAGGGTGGACGCCACCTATAAAAATGCAGGTTTGGGGTTTCTCCTTGGTGCTGGGTTTTGCCTTTCCACGGTTTAGCTTATTCGATGTTTTAGAGACCCGTAGGGTGTTCCTCTCTGACAACACACATGGATTGAATGTATACTATCATTTTGTGGGCCCAGCTGATCTTATTAACAACAGTACATTTTAGAAGGTGTCTTTGGGCCAAATTCCTTCAGTAAGCAATGGGAGGGGCTGGAAAGAGGGTTCAGCTGTTAAGAGTGTGTACTGCTCTTCCAGAGGAGGACTGCTATAGACCATGTCTTGTCCAGTTCCAGAAGACATGATGCCCTCTTCTGGTCTTCATGGGCAATTGCACCCATATGTACATAACACCACATAGACAAACATGCATACAGTTAATTAAAAAAAATTTGAAAAACTTTTGTTGATTCATTATTTCAGGTTAGCATTCCTATAAAACTATAAAGTGAAGGCCTTCTTGATTGGCAGAGATGTTGATTTGACTGTTTCCCATACTCCTATCATTCAGCACATATAAGAAATATATTATTGGGTTGGAGAGATAGCCTAGCGGTTAAGAGCACCGACTGCTTTTGGAGAGGACCCAGTTTTGATCCCCAGCACCCACATGGCAGCTAAGAACCGTCTGTAACTCCAATTCCAGGGGAATCTGAGACCCTCTTCTGACCTCCGTGGCATTGTATGACATGGGCGCACAAACCTATGTGCAGACAGTACATTTATATGCATACAAAAATAAATAAAATTTAAAAAATTAAAAAATATATTATTATGTGAATGGGTAGGGAAGAAAATAAAATATTAATGTTATGATTCATTTTGCTTTATTTTTAGAGCATAAAATATTCCATTTTAAAAGTTTGCAAGTCTTATTAATAAAAGTGTATTTTTTCAAGTCTTAAGAACTTCTGTGCATTTGAAAGAATTTGGTGTTTCTGATAATATTTAAAAAGCAGAGTCATCATCATAATAATTTCTTGCATTTCCTGGAATTAGAAAAAACCCTGTTAGTTATTTTGCTAACATTTTTGCAAAGTAAACCCTACCCATTTTATTCCTTTGCTTCATTCCATGCGAAGAGAGTGCCCATAAATAGCACGATTTGTGGTTGATAATAAGCTTCTCCCAGAGAAAAATAACAGTTTGTGTTTGTGCCTGGTGCTTTGCCTGCATTAAGTGCCATAAAAAAAAAAAATCCCCTGAAGTATGTTCAGTAGATAGGGCAAAGTGCCAGTGAACAGCAGAGAATTAAGTTGAACCCTGCTCACAGGCAAAGTCCATTGAGACACCATATGCACATTTCCATTAAAAAATAAAAATGAGAAATTAATCCAATGCCCATTTAATAGGCAGGTTTCTGGAGATAGTGCATCTTCGGGACAGAGTGGTGAATGTTAGGAGGTCCTCCTCTTCGTGGTGGGATTGGGGCTGCAGCTGGAGAAGACAATCACTTATTCCTCCATAGTAAAAACTTAAGGACAGAATGGAGCCACAGCCAGGACAGATCAGAGGACATGTCACCAGGTAATGGTGCTGTTCTAGGCAGAGGCAACCAGTCCACAAACTGGAAAGAGATAATTCCCATGGTGTTTCTGCTTAGCATGTGGAAGGGCAGGATGTTCCCATGGATATCCAGTGCCCATGAGTTTTCTTGCTACGGAACAGACAAGATGACCAGCCTGGGTATTGTTTAGAGGAGTCTGGGATTAGTTAAAGGATCCATACATGTCCTCCAGGATAAAAATACCCAAGATGACTTGACCCCAGGACATAATTAGATTCACCATGTCTGGTCTGTGCCCACACTTTGCAGAAGTCATAGGACAATTGCACCCTGAGCACAGTGCTAGGACAGAGTTCCATTCACTGACTGAACAGTTACACAAATTAACCCACATTGGAGGGCTCTGGCTGCAGTCCAAACAAGACTGAGGAAGCCTTGCCAGAATCGGTGTCCCTTCCAATTAGACTTGACGTCAGTTGAGTGCCAGCTTCCAAAGCCCACTGTTACACTCCGCCTCCAGTCAAGGCGTGACCCCTAGTGCTAAGGAGTCAGGTTCCACACACAGAGATGGTGACTTCTTCCACAACAGGAAACAAGACTCCCACTCAAGTACATGGACTCTGACTCACATCAAATACCCAAAAATGTCCACTACTTAATGTGTAGCAATCACGAAGTTTATAGATGTCCTGGGAAGCTCTGTCAGATAAATGAACCCATCTAGATGGATTTTTCCAACCATTCAACAATTAGGGAAAGCATTCTCCTTGCTTATAAAAGTAATCCGACACCCTCTTCTGACCTCCGTGGCATTGCACGACACGGGTGCACAGACTTGCATGCAGACAGTACATTCATACACATACAGAAATAAATAAAATTAATAAAAAAATTTTTTTAAGTTTCTCATGTTTCTAGGAAAATAAGGTGTATCTTTTCCATGCCTTTAAATTTATTTAGATTTTCCTCTTGAATAATGGGACTGTATGAAAATCTGCCAAGTTGTGGTATTAATTTTTTTTTCCTGTTCCCATGGCTGTCGCTATTCATTTCTATATTGGAGAGCCCAAAAGAAAACAGGCTTTAAGGAACACATCCATCATTGGACTCACAAAATACACTTCATTTAATCTTGTTTTTCACTTCAGGACACATGTGACCAGTAGAACTTCATAATGATTCTTTTCTTATATTTTTATTTATTTTTTATTTTATGTGTACGAGTGTATATTGCCTGCATGTAGGTAGGTGTACCTATCCACTGAGGTCAGAAGAGGGTGTTGGATGCCCTGGAACTGGAGTTAGCCACCATGTGGGTGCTTGTAATGGAACCCAGGTCCTCTACAAGAGTAGCTGGTGCTTTTTTTTAATTGAATTTCTATGTATTTCATATAGAACATCTCACTCAGTCTTAATCATCTTTATATTCCTTTCACACAGGCCCCCACTAGAATTCATACAATGTGTCATTTGTGTCAAGGCCTATTGTATCAAGTCAGTGTCCCCGGACATTCCTCAGTACAAGTTCATCTACTTAGGTGTAGTCAGCTTATCCAGAGTCTCTCACTTTAAGAAGATCAGCTCTTCCTTTCCCAGCAGTAATAATCTGCCAGTATTTCTTCAGCTATGATTGGGGTCTGCTGCCCATTTCCCCAGTTCCATGCTGTTTTTTTGTTTTTTTTTCTGCTTGAGTTTGCATGGGTCTTGTGCATGGTGACGCCATTGGTGAAGGTACGTATAAACAGGGTCCAAGGAGCTTGTAAGATTCTGTTTCCATATGACCATGCATCATCTTCTTGACTTTTACAATCCTTCCAGTCCCCTTTCCACAATGATCCCTGAGCCCTGGGTGAGTGAAACTTAATATAGGAATCCCGTCCAAGGATTCATACTCCACACACTCCCGATCTCCACGCTTTGGCCATTTGTGACCTTTTTTGTTCCTGGCCCTTTGTTGTATGAGGGAGCTTCATTGATGAGAACTGGGAGATGCACTAGTGTCCCCTTGTTCTATGTTATGTGACCCTTAGGTTTAGAGGTTGCATTCTAGATGTGTTGCTTAGGCTTGGGCAATTCATAGACAATGTCTCTGTGTGACCAGTTGTGGCAACTCTGTAATGGTCTCCATCTGGAACAAAAGAAAAGCTTCTTTGATAAGTAGTCACTGGGATCCTTGTCTGTAAATATAAGGATACATATTTTGCACTTAGTAAGAAATTACATTCGTCTAGGGATGTGACAACCTTGGAGATTTCTTTAAGATCTATGATCTCTCCATCCATTTGTATCTGGCTATGTTTACAGTGTCACCCATAAGATTCCTCCCAGTGAGTGGGCTTTAAGTCCAATTAGTTAGCCACTGTTTGCCCCCAAGATAAAAGTGCCCCTACTGCACCAACGTTGTATGAGGTTCCAGTCGTTGATGTGGTTATTTGGTCTTTAAGCTGGTGTTGGACCATCAGTTGATGTCTCCCTTAGCAGCTTGCACAGTGCTCTCCAAAGCTATGAGAGCTGCCTTCAGGGGAAGTGGCTTCCAGGTCAGTTCCAGGTCCATTGCTCCAAATCTGGTCTCTCAAGTATGTCCTATATTACCATCAAGTTCTAGGAGGAAAGCAAGGGCTTTGGAAATAGCCTATGTGATTTGGGGGGAGAGGGGCATTTCTTGGACTATCCTGGTCAGCAATTCAATGGAAGGTTTCTCCTGTCTGGCACTGTTTCTTGTTATGTAGCCTTCAGCTACGTTCTGACTCATGTAGAGATATCATATGTGTAACTTGTCAATAGGTTGTTAGAATAATATTGGTCCTTTTTTTTACAGTACCTAGGCATATTCTCTCTCTCTCTCTCTTAGTGAGAATTCAGATTGGTTCCGGTGTTTTTAAAGAACTAGGAATATTCGCTCTAGCACGCGCGCGCGCGCGCGAGAGATATCTTCTCTCTCTCCCTCTCCCTCTCCCTCTCCCTCCTCCTCTCCCGCTCCCGCTCCCTCTCCTTCTCCGCCTTTCCTCCCTCCCTTCCCTCACTTCCTCCCTGCCCTTAACCCTCCCTCCATGTCTTCCCCATTTAAACTGTTCAATTTTCTCCATTTCTCTCCTTGATAATACTAGTCTCCTATAGTCCCACCTTGGTCAAGCTCCTTCTTTCCCTTTATCCCCAAATTTCATTTTATAACACTCCCCCACTCCATTTAAATACTTCCATTTTATCTATTTCTCCCTTAGTCATACTGGTCTCCTACTGTCCTCTCTCAGGTCCTCTGCTAGAGCAGCCAGTGCTCTTAACTGCTGAGCCATCTCTCCAGCCACCTCATTATTATTTTTAATGTAGACTGTTAGTTACATTTTACCTATAAAATCGACAGATACAAATTATTTAATATTCTGTATGGAGAATGTTATTAAGTATTAAACATATCAATCTCAAGCATTTTTCCTGTTGCATAAGAAAATTCCTGTTCATAATGGTAAGGGAAACTTGCAACAGCACACGATTCTATCTTTACATTTCTTCTTCAGATATTTTGCTAAAGGAAGCAGCAGGAGAGCAGTGTCATAAGTTTCCAGAGTGGTTTTGGTTTGTCTACTGTCAAAGGACTCTTTCAGTGAAGGAGAAAGACTGGTATAAAGAAAGAGCCTAGATGTGGCTAGCTCTAGGTCACATCCCTACAGGTAAACTGGGAATAGATATTCCTTTGCTATAGTGAAGTTTTGCAAGTTGTGGCCTAGGGCTTAGTTCTCTTCTTATTAATTATTATATAGCTGGGTTCCTCTAATTGCTACAATTTGGCTCGTAGCATTAGTATAAAGCAATATTTCAAATAATGCTGTCAGTTTAATCTGCAACAATAGTTAGCTTAGATGGAAAAAGATAAAATAAGGAAAGAAAAAAAAAAACAGAGAGAAGAAAAGAATAAAAGGGAATTCCCAAGGACCTGGCATTTTAAAATCGTAGTTTCCAAGTGGATTTGCTCTTTTCAATTTGTCTCTCATGAGTAGAAGTTCTCAGCTATGTAGTTCCAGGTATAGGTTGGTATTGACAATACAGACAGAGTTTAGATATAGACTTATATAGTCACAGATATGGGTCACTTTGACTTGTCTTTTTGGACTTGTTCCCTATTTCTGGCAGATCAGGTCTTACATGTTCTAGGCTGGCCTTAAATTCTTTATCCTCCTGCCTCCACCTTTCAAGTGCTAAGATTATTGGCAGGCATGTAACATCAAGTTGAACAGAATCTGGTTGTTTGTTTGTCTGTTTTAATTTTAGGTTTTGGCTGTGCAGGTACCTGAACTTATGGCTTAGCAAATATTCATTCCTCTCTCTCTGACCTATATCTGCAGGCCTCTCTTTGTTATTTAATTTTTGAGACAACATCTCACTAAGTTGTCAAGGCTGGCTTCACACCCAGTCCTTACAGGCAGGCCTTGAACTTCCAAGCCCCTGCCTAAGCCTGATAAGTAGCTGGGATTTCGCCTGTGGACCACTAGGCAAAGCTAGAGGTTCTTGCTGAAACAAGCTTCTTGCATGCATTAAACATGTAACTATTTAATATAACTATTTAATCTTCAAATGATTTTCCCAGCAGTCTTTAAAAGCACACTTTGGAGATGCAGGCCTTTGAAGATTTGCTGACTTGAGTCTGTGGAATGAAATGACCATAGACTAAGAGTATAAAATCATATAAATTTGTAATCTGCATACATATACCCTTGACACAAGACAGAGACTGTGGGCTGGCCAGTTTGTTGGGATTTAGAGAGCTCCGTAAGCTACAGAAGGAATAGTGGTTTGGGGATTTTCGAGGGGAGGGAGTTGGTGATTAATTATGGACAAGAAGGGGAAGAAATTCAGGGAAAACCAAAAAAGCAATTTGTTCGCTTCCTCTCTGAGATAAGAGTCAGTATTCCCAGGTGGGCTCTTCTGCAGCACTGTAGGATTACTATAAAAGCATATCAGAAACTCCAAGAAAGCTTGCCCCGCCCCGGTACTATGGGAAGACTGCCAAGGTATGTGGTGTAACCTTGGACAGATCACTCAAGGTCAGGGACACCTTGGTTCAGAGACTGCTTTAATTTAAAGTTCCTGGCATCATGACAAAAACCATTGTTAGGGTGTCGCTTTCTGAGCCCCAGCAAGTACTTTCATAAGAAACAGCTCCCTGGAGAAAATGCTCTGAGACTTAAGCTGAGCAGTCCAAGAACTTTAATATGGATCAGAATTACCCAAAGGGCTTATGACACTCAAGTTAGTGGGATCTTGCTTTGCCCCCTGCCCTACTCTCCAGGCCTTGTGCTTTCTGTTGAATAAATTCAAATTTATTTTGAGTAATGTGTGCATGTGCCTGCTTGTCTATACGTGTACCACCTGCATTCCAGTTCCCATGGAGACCAGAACCGGCTGTCAGAACCCTGAAAGGGGAGTTTGATTTAGGTATAAGCCATCCAGTATGGATGCTGGGAATCCAACCCCTCTGCAAGAGCAAAAAATGCTTTTATCCATTGAGCCCTCTCTCTGGCTGCAGTTGTTGAGCCATCTCTCTGGCTTATTCAGATAAGACATAGTGCTTGCTGTATAGACCTGCAGAGTTTAGTTTATTTGGATTAACTTTTAGGTAGCATACAGTGAAATGCCTTTGTTCTTTACAAGAAAGCCTTCCATAGATAGAAATATTAGATTATTTGGGGCAGTTTACAACATCATGTCACTACCCAGGGCCACACTCAGATCCCTATTTTTTTTGTTTCTTGCTGAACATATACCAGTCTTGCAGATTCAGTTCCTAGGTTTACCAGCTATGGATTACAGGAAGGGAGTGCTGTCCTCCATGACCTCCAAGCCTACCAGTGTCTGATTAGCCACGTCATACCCTTTCACCTTGTAGTTTCTGATTTAGGAAACCTAGAATGGTCATGAAGGATTCCAACTCCTAGACCAGCCCTAAGGCACTAATGGTGCTGAGCAGGGACCTTGATCATGATTCCTCTGCATGAGTGTGAAAGGGCCCCTTGTCCCAGCAGTTCACGTGATAATACTCATTTATATTACTAAAACAACATTGCACTATTCAGTTTCATGATACTACAAACTAGCAAAGACCGCATGAGCCCCTGAATATTGATTGATTTGAGAAGCCAGATTTGTACAGTTATATACCAATTTCCTACTCATTGAGAAAAAACCAAGTCACATTACTTAGAAGAGATATAGAACAAAAGCACATGAGGAATTGGTGATAACTGTATAAAATATGTCAGTAATAATTTTCCAATGAATTTCAGGATACTAGGAATTCATAAAGTTCTCTTTTACTAAGGTGCATAAAATAAAAGTTTATGTGTGTTCTAAAAGACAAAACCCTCTCTCCAATGTTAGCAGTGTAAAACTTAATTGTAACTACACATGGACTAAAAGCCATCTTGGATTATGGGTGATAACATCTGAAGGTGGTGAAGCCTGGCTGAGCCCTGGAAAGGAGGATGCGGAGGCAACATCTGGGAGGACATCACCCTGTGGTGCAGGACTAGACTCCTTGATGGCGTCAGGTGCTAGTTCAAGACTCAAGTCTGTACAGTGAGTTCTATAATCAGGTGGCCTTAGGTTACGCTTCTTTCACAGTCAGTTGTTATAGCTCAGTTCGGTTCTGCCCACTTTGGGGCGGGTGCAATGAGCCTACTCTATCCATAAAAGGCAAAGTTCTGAAATGCAGCACAATATCTGCTTGCTTGCTTGTTTTATGTCAAAATCATTTGTGTTTAAATAAAAGAGGCAATGTGCAGGGCTGGAGAGATGGCTCAGCAGTTAAGAGAAGATGATCCAGGTTCAATTCCCAGCACCCACATGACAGGTAACAGCCATCTGTAACTCCACTTCCAAGGGATCCAATGCCCTCTTCTGACTTCTGCAGGCATCGTGTGAAATGGGCACGCTTACACACATGCAGCCAATGCACTCATAGACATAAAGTAAAAAAAAATTAATTAAATATTTTTAAATGTGGGCGTTTGCTTGTCTCTTGAGGGGAGGGGGCCTCAAGTTTATGAGAGTGGCTTAACCTGGAAACTGACTGATAATGAAGAACAGCCTCATAGGAGACAAGGCCTGCAGCCCACAGCAAGACCACCCTGCACCTCTGTGCCAGAGGCAAAGCACAGGGGTCAGGAAACAATTTTTGCTGAGGGTTGCTTTTGGAAATCCCTCAGCAGGTTGCTTGTGTGGGCTTCAGCTTTGTCCACTAGAAGACTAGCTCAATGTGGCTGGATAGTTATCGAGTCATCTGGCCCCAGGATAAGGGAATTGGCTGCATTTTCTCCCTTCATACGAGGTACCGCACCCATGCTCTGGCTTCGCTGTACCTGTGCAGAGAAGGACTCTCTGTCCTTGTGGAGTTTCCTTGGTTCTTTTGTTGCAGAAATTGTTTTCGAATAGGTATCTTATTTTTCAAAGGTAATAACATTCATCTGGAAAATGCTGTATTACAGGAACACTTCTAATTGACTAAAAATGTAGCTTTTTCTAGGAGCCTTTCAAAATGTATATTTGGAAGCTGGGCATAGTGGCTGAAGAATACCCATCATTCAAACACCGAGGATGTTGAAGCAGGAGCCATCCACATACACGGCCATGCCGCCCTGGCCTACAGAGTGATATTGTCTAAAACAAACAAACAAATGAACAAACAAACAGACAGAAAATGATGTATTTTGGAAATATCAGTGGAGATAGCTCTGTGAATCAAAACTCACTATATATATATTATGTATAATATATATTAATAATAAATATATTTATAATAAATAATAATAAATATATATTATATATATACAATTAAGTGACTCACACCAGTCACCAGAAGATGGGCCCTCTATTTTAAGGACTATTACCTATAGAAGGTGGCCATCTACAGTGTGGATTTAATTGGGTATAACCTGTAACTCACCAATTATATGCCTTGGTGAATTAAAAAGGGAAGTAGACAGGGACAAAAAAAAACCCAGCAAACAACCCTGTCCATAAGAGAGGTTTCCCTCCATAGAACCAGATCAATGTGACCTGTTCCTGGTTTCTCGGTTAACTATAGCATGTACTGTGGTGCTCTTTGTTGGAAATGTGTACCTGGATCATGGGTATGCTCTCTGTTGAATACGCTCCTAATCTATGAGTCCCTTGTCCAGTGTTCTTTCAATAAGGGTACCTAGACTTTGAGAATATCTTGTCAGAATGATGCAAATGAAGGTGCAAAACATGTTTATTAGAAGATTTTCTAATGAACAGGCCTGCCTGCTGTAGTTGCTGTGATGAAGGGGCAATGTGATTAACATTTTTATTAGAGAAGTGGAACCTTTGGTTTGAATGAGAGATGAGAAGTAATAGGTTATCCCACAGAAATAGTGCTTCAGTGAGATTCTGTTTTCGTGAAGCAAGCCCTTTAAAAAAATTTCCCTTGAGATGTAAGAATCTACCTGTCCATTCATGTATCATCCAGGCCCTAGCTCTAAAGGCTATTATCTTATAAATATACACTGATAAATAGATTACTTTTTGGAGACAGAGTCTCTATAGCTATGACTGACCCACAATGTAGATCAGGCTAGCCTCTCAGAGGTCTGTTTGCCTCTGGTTCCAAAGTGTGGTGATTAAAAGTCTGTTGTACCACACCCAGCCACAGATGACTCTCTATTTTAGGTAATGTGTCTCTAGAAACACTCTCTGGATCTCCCCCGCCATAATGTTAAAATATGCCAAGCATAATGATGCACATCTATAATCACAGATACTCAGAAGGCAGAAGCAGGAGGGTCTCAAGTTCCAGATCAGCCTGAGCCATATAGTGAGACTCTCACTAGACCCCTCCTCCAAAATCAGGACGTTAAATGAACTTAAGAAATATATATCACAATTTTAAAAAGAATCTCAGAAGCTATAGGCAAAAGAAGACCTTGACCCATTTAGGTACTGGAGCCTCCTGGACACTAAGCATTTCTACATTGAAAGAGAGATGTTGCCTCATACTTTCTGAGGTGCCCCTGGTAGGAAGGAAGCAGGAACAATCAGGAAATTGGCCTGCTTCCCTGTGGTCCATCTGGACTTCAGCCTTGCCTTTGCATTCACTTGCCAAGTTCAGTATCCAGAGTACACCCCCAACCCCATTATTAGTGAGTATTCCTTATGGACCCTGTGGGGACTCTTAATAAAGCAAATTATAGGAAAAGAAAACCTATTTTCTGAGGCAAAGCAAGAACTCCTCTTTTCTAGAGTCCCTGTTCATTTTTGGGAGTGAAGGCAAGCAGGTTTGCATTCTTAATTTCCCCGATCCAAACAGAAAATGATGTGTTAGTATAGCACTATTTCTCTCCTAGGAGAAGTGACTGAGTGCTTCTTCCTTCCCACGGAGGTTTTAGTTAGATTCCTGTTGTCTTCCAAGCATCATCTTGCACTGAGCTCTCTCCATTTGGCCACAGCCAGCTTTAGCTTAAATGGTACCTGTTATTGAAAGGGAGTCTGTATTTGCAGTAATACAGAAAATGCCAGTTCAGAAATGAGCCTGATTGCATGGTTCATTGTGTTCTCCTTTGTAGAGCCAGGCTGCGGCCCACTACAAAGGCACGAAGCATGCCAAGAAGCTCAAGGCACTGGAAGCCATGAAAAATAAGCAGAGATCTGTCTCTGGCAAGGACAGCGCAAAGACTACCTTCACCTCCATCACCACCATCGCCAGCTCTGACAAAACAGGTCAAGCGAGATCTTCGTTGTCTTCAACCTTGTTTGGGGGTCCCGTCTTTGTCTAAACCCATGTCTGTTTGATTATGTGCCTGCCTCATTGGCTCACACTGGAAGCCATTTTTCTGTGTAATGGTAGTTGTTTCCTCTCCTTTCCCAACACTCTTAAGACAGTCACTAGTTATGTAACAGATTTTGCATTTGCAAGGGTCCTATGGCTGTTTACAGGGGCCTAGTTGTCGCAAACAGTATGGAAGCCACACCCCCAACCTTTTTTGCGACGAGTACGTTTTCAGTGTGTTTCCTATGCATCCTGCGTGGTGATTTGATCTAGCTGTGCATGCGCATCTAAGTTTACCAAATGAATGGAGAAGGCCTGGGCCAGAACATGATCACCTACAGGCTCTACCTGGATAAGTTCCAGGCACTACATTGTTCTAAGATGTGGCTATGCAGTTGGGCTTATGATGGCTGGGTTACCTTCCCTCTTCACACACAGGTGAGTTATTGATGCCAATTGTTCTTTCTAGCAGTCTTCACAGTAAAATAATGGTCTCTGAATGGCCCCTGGGAAAGCTCCAGCAAAGATCAGTTAAGACCAGTTTATTCACAGCTGGGAAGCCCGTGGGGTTTCCCTAAGCTGGCATTTAAACTATGAGACCACTGGTCCTTAGATTTTACATAACAGGCAGTACTGTGTGAATGGGGGGATCAACCTGCAATACATTACTTTCTGGAATTAAGACCCAGGGCTGGTGAGATCAGTATCTTCCAGTCTGTACACGTAGCATGGGTGAAAGAAAAATGTTCATATTCTCCTTGACAGAGTATCTCTTCTAAGAGAATCTTCTGGATATAACAGATAAACTCTTGCAATGCTAAAGGATAGTTTAGCTACTGTTTGATTTTGGTGGCTGTAAAGGAGTGAGTTGTGGTAAGAAAGCTCCTGAGTGTAGTTTTAACTGTCAGATATCAGGGTAGAAATGCATTACTATTAGTCACTGTATGAAGTTATTTTGCTGTAACTATGATAAAATACTGTGACTAAAAACAGCCTAAGGAAGAAAATTGATTTGGGCTCTCTGTTCCAGTGGGCTAGGGCTCAACCTGGGAGGACGAGCAGGGCAGAGGCAGGGCAGGAAGGTGAGAACTTGTGTCTCAACTGCAAACAGGAAGCAAGCAGAGGGAACTGGAAGTGGGGCAAGACAGTTTAGAGCCTTGTGACATACTTTTTCCAGTAAGACTCCATGTCCTAAAAGTTCTATAACCACCCCAAACAATGTCATCCACCGGGAACCAAGCATTGAAATCATATGACTATTAGGGACATTTCTCAATAATTTCCAATAAAATAATAATCAGAGAGAAGAGAGAGGTGAATTTGATACATGGTATCAAACGTGTCTTTTTAATTATTTATTTATTTATTTATTCAATTATTCATTTATTTATTGACTTTTTAATTTTTTTAGTTTTATTTATTTTTGTATGTGTGTGAGTGTACTGTCTGCATGTGGTTTGTGCACCATGTCATGTAATACCGTGGAGGTCAGAAGAGGGTCTCAGATTCCCCTGGAACTGGAGTTCTCCTGGAATTGGAGTTACAGATGGTTCTCAGCCGCCATGTGGGTGCTGGGGATGGAACCCAGGTCCTCTGCAAGAGCAATTGGTGCTCTTAACTGCTAGGCTATCTTTCCAGCCCAATTTATTGACTTTTTTGAGACAGGATCTCCCTGTAGTCCCAGCTAGCTTTGAACAGGCTACTTAGACCAGGCTGAACTTGATCTTATAGAGATCCTCCAGGCTCTGCCTCCAGGGGATTAAAGGCATGCCCCACCATGCCTGGCTAAGAGTGTCATTTTAAATACCTCAGTTTTCCTACTTTATATTTTTTTAAATCAATGAGAGTTATTGGAGTTATTTTTTAAAAAGATTTATTGGTAAGTATATGTACATATATGTGTCTGTGCATGTGGTAAGCACAGGTATCCATGAAGATCAAAGGAGGTCAGATCTCCTGAAGCTAGACAGCTGTGAGCCACCACACAGGTGCTGGAAACCAAACTTAGGCTGTCTACAAGAGCGGTATGTGCCCCTCACAGCTGGCCAATCTCTCCAGCCCCCTATTTGCAATATCTTGAGTCATCTTTAAAATGCAAAAATCCTTGTTGTACTAAAGATGGACATTATTCAAAATTATACTTGTTTGTCATGATTAGCCTGGGCTTGGAGAGTCTGTCACCCCTGTTCACCCTGTTACAGAGATGAGCTGAGCTCACACCAACACCCCTCGGTCTTCAGGGCTGTGTCCTTTTAGAAGTTGTGTGGGAACAAGTTTGAAATCAGGCTGTGAAAAAATAATTTACATTAAATAAACAAGCCAGAATTTGCCCAGCAGTAGAAAATGTATTGAAAGAGTGAAACACACTTCCAATCTAGACTGGAGAAAATTCTAAAAGGGACAATAAGTCTGATACATTATGGATACCAAATTTATTACAAATAACCTTAAGCCAAAGGAAGAAATAGAAGCATAAGAAGGTGAGTGTTTTCCTGATACCCCAGGCTGGGAAGGGGTGGGGGGAGATGGGGACCAGGACTTTGACCTATATGACGACAATGGCTGATTCTAGCAGTTAATCACATTTTTAATCATATCTTTAAAGCCAATATCTGTTTTTAAACTTGAATTCCTACAAAATTCTCTATGGAACTATATTACAATCATATTAAGAAACAAACCAGCCAAGCAAAATGAGAAGCAAAAACTGGTTGTTTCAAAACTTGAGGAGCCCATGTAGCTAAGAACCCTGGGAAAATGGGCAGCAGAGAAAAGGCGGGGTGGTGTGTGCTTGGCTCAAAAAGCTGATGTGGGGATTTTCCTCTAAAATATAGAAAATCAAACTAAGAAAGGCTGGTAAGATAGCTCAGTAGGTAAAGGCACTTACCGCCAGCCTGATGACCTGTTTGATCACCAGAACCCATGTGACAAAAGGAGAGAAATGATTCTCAGCACACACACACACACACACACACACACACACACACATCAATGTAATACAAAATTTTAAGAATAAGACAAAGTAAAATAAGTTTAAATGACTAACCTACTTGGAAAAAAAAGAATTTTGACAGATGTTCATCTTAAATTTCCAGATTATGTAGTGATTACAAATATAAATAAGAAATTTTTTGTCTTTTTGAGACAGGGTCTCCCATTTAGTCCCAGCTGACCTGGGACTCACTCTGTAGACCAGGCTGGCCTTGAACTCATGAAGATCTGCCTGCCTCTGCCTCCCAAGTGCTAGGATTAAAAGCATGTGCACAATGTCCAGCTTAAATAAGAATTTTACAGGGCTGGAGAGATGGCTCAGAGGTGAAGATCAGCAGCCGCTCTCACAGAGGACCAGGGTTCAGTTCCCAGCACCCATACTATGGCTAACAACTGTCCATAATTCCAGTTCTAGGGGAATTTGACACCTTCTTCTGACTTCCATGGAAAATGCATGACACAGCTGCATTTACATACATGTAGGCAATGCATTCATACACATAAAAATATTAAGTAAATGCAAAATAACAACAAAAAGTAATAAAGAAATTATATCAAATTTAGTTGAAAATGTAGATGCTATTTTTTCCTCTGTGAAATGGCAGGTGCAGACTCTACTGACTAGTGACTTTGTAACACATCCAGGGCCCTCCTTCACCCCTGCAGCCCAGCAATCATGTCACCAGGTCACACTGAAGTCACAGTCCCCAGATCTGAGCAACTGTAAATGCTACTAGTCACGCAGACAACAGCTAAGCTGTGTGGTTTCTTGTCTGTGACTTTAGCGCCAGGGTTGGGCTGTTGGGGTTCCACTCGAGGCACCTTGCTAATTCCATGCCAGTGGGAAAACAGGACGTGAACCTCAGTCCATAAAGCTGATTTCCAGTGGAAGTGACACATCTCATTCCTCTCAGTTTTTACTGGAAAGTTCCATGGCAAGGTCTGATCACCCTGAGCCTGGGATGGGCTGCCCTCTAGGGAGGGGAGGCAGAACTGGGGAGCAGTAATCCCCTTTTAGCCTTGGCTTCAGCTGCCATGTGTCTCCGGCCTGTCCTAAGTCTAATCCTGCCTTCCTGTGGCTGTTGGGCACTAACTCAGAAAGTTTGCCTGGATCAATATTTAGCAAATTTCAAAAATGAAACTTAAGAATTTCCTCAGCGGGGCATGGTAACACATGGGAAGAAGTCCTAGCACTGGCAGGTGAGGCAGGAAGATCAGGGGTTCCAGGCCGACTTTAGCAACATAGTGAAGCCACAGCAGGCTACATGGGTGCTTTGTCCCCTCTCCCCGAAAGGTCTCAGCATTTGGGTGAATAAGATATTTCAACAGCTGGGGTTGGAGACATGGCTCGATGGTTAAGCACATTGGGACCCAGGATCGATTCCCAGCACTCACATGGAAGCTAACAACCATCCATATCTCCAGTTCCAGGGGACCTGGCACATTCTTCTTACTTTTGTGGGAATTGCATGACACAGGTGCACTTATTCACATGCAGACAATAGAAAAAATACATATTTTTTAAATTAGCTCCTAGCTCAACACCTTAAGGCACTTGCCACCACACCTGATGACCTGAGCTCAGTGCCCAAGAGCCACATGGCAGAGAGAACACTTTCTTCCACCTGTTGCAAGCTGTTCTTTGACCTCCACATGTGGGCAGTGACATACACACACACACACACACACACACACACAGAGTCCTTTTGACCATTGTTCCTAAATTACCACCCTCCTTCCCATATTCCCTAGTTTTTGGTGCCCTCATTCACAGATTTGGAAGCTTCTAGATGTTCCTCAGTCCATTTCAGTCCTGATTTCTGCACAGCTGTTGAGGCCCCCTCTCCGTTTTTCAAAGTCCTTCCTCCATACTGGTCCACAGCATTTAACCATTTAGAATCCTTCCAAGCACTTAGGGCTGAGCCCCATGGATGAGATTTCTCAACCCAGGAGAGCCATGGGATAGCCCCAACCTGGCCCTCAATCCTTCATTGCCTGCACCAGCTTTCCCTTGGCCCCTTTTCTGAATCTTTTTAAATTCAGTCTCTTCCCCATAAGACTTCATTCCTTTCGAGTTATTTTATAGTAGTCTTTTTGAAATCTCACTTTTATATGTCTGAATCTTCATTCATTTCAACACGGCTTCTTCCTTGGGAGGCCACATTCAATTAATTCTTTTACAGAATAGTGTCTATATTAAAGTTAGTATGTAAACAGTTGTAAAACTTGGAACAATCGGTTCTGTGGTGTTGCTATTGAACTGAAGTGCAGGATGTCTGATAACCATATTTTCCATTTAGATGAGTCAGTTAAATATCAGTGGTTCTCACTAAACCAAGGGTCAGATTTCAAACTTTCAAGTTTTAATGCAGGGTCATCAAGCATAGCCCTTAAAGAAGCATTTTCTGTTATGTTCTATATTCTGTTTTGTTCTGTTTGTTGGGATCTCCTAGTTGCACAGGTAGAGAACACTTGGCATTTGCAATGGTCCTTCAGTGACTATCAATCAGAAGTTAATTAGCCTGCTGAGTATACCGTTTACTCAGATCCTCTAATTGGCAAGGTCTAATAACATTTTTCTCTCTGGGTTCATTACATAATTCTCTTTGTCAAGTCTTAGTGAGCTGCAAACAAGTTCATTAGATAAAGCAAAGTCACAATTTAAATTTGTAATCTTTATTCTCATGACTCAGCCATCCTGTGTTCCTTTCCCTGTTTCTTTCTCTTTCTTTCAGTTTAAAATTATGACCTGTGGCTGCTCTACTCATCCTACCCAACTTTCCTCTTTGTGATCATCCATGGATGTAAAGGGACAGTATCTGCTCATTGACTCTATGGGTTTATTGCACTTCCTAAAATATACCCAGGGATGTACAGGATAGATTACTAATAAAAAGGGTATCTGATGTTAACCACTAGCAGGTGACTGGAGAGTGAGCGAGGTCTGACCACACTGAGGCCACAGTCTGGGTTCTTTCCTGAGCACCATCATCTTACCATCAAGCTCACATCACTCACTCCCAGTAAAGTGAAGAGCTGGTGTTACTTGCTTTTGGATTTAGGTAGCAGCTGCCTGGTGGCAGTTGTTAACTAAAGGTATGGGTGGTCGAAGAAAAGGATAATTTTTATGGAGAATCAATCTCAGTGTCACTTAAAAAGCAGACAGCCAATTCTCAGGAAACAGCTCTCAGTGACACACTATAGGAGGTGTTTCCTACAGCTTCAGAGCACATGTATACCTGTACCTATGTTGTGTGTGTGTGTGTGTGTGTGTGTGCGTATCAAATGTACAAAATTAATGACAAACTGAACACCTGTCCTGTGCTTACGCCCTACTTATCTGGTCCATGAAGGACAGAACTTAGCATTAAATTTGAAAATTGGGGACTGGAGAGATGGTTCAGTGGTTAAGAGCACCAACTGCTCTTGCAGAGGACCCAGGTTTGATTCCCAGCACCCACATGGCAGCTAAGAACTGTCCTTAAACCGGGCATGGGGGCACATGCCTTTAATCCTAGCAGAGGCAGGTGGATCTCTGTGAATTCAAGGCCAGCCTGGTCTATAGAATGAGTTCCAGGCCAGCTGGGGCTATAGGGAGACCCTGTCTCAAAAAAAATTGAATTAAAATTTCTTTTGGCTTTATCTGCAGATGTCACACTTCCAGAAACTTCTGTGTGCATGTTTGTGGAAGAACTTTCCCCCCTTTATGCCAGGTTTGGAGTTGGATTGAATAGACATAAGCTTATATGCTGAAAATTTTTAGCTGTAAAATAAAAACCACACACGTAACGAAGGAGTTGAATGGCTGGCAGTAACGTGTGTTGGCATGGCAGATCAATGCCCAAGAAATCTGTGGCCAATTAGAGAAATTTCTTTCCAAACTGAAGACCAAGATGCTGCTGGGAGCAGGGCTGGGCAAGTGAGATGTGCATTTCTGAAGCTGGAGCACACTGGGCTTCTAGTGAGTTCTTAATACAATGAAAACCCAAACTAAAACAGGTATTTTAATGTAGACCAACACTTGACATGGATGATCTGAATTCCAAACTCCCGAATATGGTGTGAGGTTTTTGCCTGTCCTCTCCTCCTATGTGCCCTCCCCTAGTCTTCCTAACTCCAGCCCAACAACAAAACCACTTGAGGATTCGAAGCCTGTTATGCAGAAATTTCTTACACCAGCCTTCCTTATCTCACTTGGTGTAAAGGCATCACTTGCAGTGCAGAAAGGGGCTTGCATCCTGGGACTTTCCTTACTTTCTTGACCACATCCCTTCCCACTCCACCTTGGCTGATTCCAACTTCGAGGTCTCTACGTGAACTCGGTCATAGCATGTGCCAAGTTGATTGATCCCCTTCTTTGCCCACTCCATGAACATTTCAACTCCTTGTAGAGCATATACTTTCATCCTCTTAGTCCTGACAGCTGGTAAAGTTTGACACTTAAAGAGGCCAGTAAATAATATTGTACTATTTTCTAAAACGATAGCCCAATAATTCTATTAGCAGTAAAAACAACACACTCCAAGTATTCAGCAATAATTTGAATGAGTATAGCCAATAAGTTTTCCTGGTTGAACTCTACTATATCTGACTACTTCATACTACAAATCAAAGTTCTCAGCCAGCATAATTTGAAAATTGGATGTATAACAGTTGGGCTGAGCATTTCCCAGAGGTAAGCTAAAATGAAGTTGCTATTCTAATTTATCATAATTGCATTTGGATTCATCATCAATTACTGTGCTACTTTAGTCTCTGATGAAACTTAGGAATTAAAAAAAAAATCCTCTACTGAGTCTGATTGACTGCATTGAACCTTAAGTGGTGATGCTGATATTGAAGTAAACTTGAAACCAGAAGGCACACTGACCTCTGACTCAACAAGGAAGATGGTCTCCACTCTGCCAGGGCACAGCCAGCTTCTCCTTGCGTTGCTTTGTCCTGACCACATAGTGAGACAACTTTGACATGATGGGTCTAATCAGTCACCCGCAGCCTAACAGTTGGTGTCCAGAAGAGGTCCAAGCTGAAGGCTGCATGGTGCAACAGGAAGGACCCTGGCCATTCAGGACTTATGTTCAACCTTTTAGTTCTCTGTGAGTAGAAGTAGGTAAAGTCAGAGACAGAAATAATTCCTATGCTACCACACCCTGCTTTCTTGGGAGAGAGGATAGTTTGTGAGGAGAACTCCTCACTTTCCTCACTATCACTTAAGTACTGGGGACCAAAGCCAGGCCTTGATGAAAGGCAGGCAGTGTATAAATGATCTATATATCCCCAGAACACTTTTGACATCTTTCTATTTTAGACAAGGAATCACACACCACTAAGGGTATTGCTCTAAATGCTTTCTGTGTTGCATCTCATAGCTTGGACCTGTTAACTGTCTAATATGTGTGTATCTCTGATTGTTTATGCTCTTTATGTAAACAAAATATAGCATACTCTGTAAAGAGAGACCTCTATATTACTGAGTTCCAAATTTAAAGAGATTGTGTTATAGAAGATTGTGAATATTCAAAAGGGAACAGAAATCACAACAAGAGACTTGAGGTAGAATAGCTCTTAACTTGTTGGTTTTGTGTTTTTCCATTAGTCCATCCATAATCATTCAATATGTAAGGCACTATAGCAAGGACAGTATCATTGTCATTAGGAAATGATTTCTTGGGAGAAAATAGCATAGTAGAAAAAGCGCCTTTAAATCTACAGTAACTGAAATGACCCTTTCAAATGAGAGGCTGAAGTAGTAGGATTATAAGTTCAAGACCAGCCTGGGAAATTAAGTGATATCCTGTAGAAAATAAAAGTGATTCAACAGAGGAGTGGTATATAGCTCGGTGCTAGAGTGCTTTTCTTACATTCCCAAGACTCTGAATGGGAGGCCTAGTTCTGTACATGAGAGAGAGAGAGAGAGGAGAGGACACAATATTGTACTTTAATCATAATATCAAGGGTCTGTATATAATTTCCCCAAATCATTCTTTTGATGTGACACTTCACATTTGAAAGCATTTATTTGATTGTGTGTGTGTGTGTGTGTGTGTGTGTGTGTGTGTGTGTATGTGTGTGGTGATGGGCTTGTGGAGATCCAAGGACAACTTTGGGGAATCAGTTCTCTCCTTCATCATGTGGGTCTAGGAGATTGAAGTCATTCATCAAGCTTATTGGCGAAAATGTTCACCCACTGACCATCTTGCCATCACAGTGTTCCTTCATTGACTGGGCTTCGTAAGGTCTCCATTTCCTGTCCTTAAATAGGGCTCCTGCCCTCCAGGGGCTCACGAGAACAGACAAGATAGAAAACTTTAAAAATGATTTTTGATAAGATCATTCAAAAGGTCTGAGTCAGATGAAAGTTATAGAAGCACCCAAGTCTTAGAAATTTACAGGCAGGGCTAGAGAGATGGCCTAGTGGTTAAGAGTGCCGACCGCTCTTACAGAGGACCCGGATTCGATCCCCAGCACCCACATGGCGGCTGAGAACCTTCTGTAACTTCAGTTCCAGGAGAACTCCAGTTCCAGGGGAATCCGACACCCTCTTGCACAGACCTGCATGCAGGCAGTACATTCATACACATAAATAAATAAAATAAAATAATTTACAGTCAAGGAAGCCAGGTGTTGTGTCAAAACTTGAGTGTGGTTATCAAACCCTACATGGCAGAGCTAAGCTTCTAGCTACATTCTTACTCGCCCAGTCTTTTGCCTGACTGTCTGCTCTTACACAGCCAGACACTTAATGGTCCCTGACTGATATCACCATGATTTTTAGGTGATTCAAGGTGTTTCTTCTCATTCCCAAACCGTCACATACAACTAAGGGTGTTGCCATAAATACTTGCCCTGAAACTTGGACCTGTTGAAAGTGTCTAATGTGTGTGTCTGCTCATTGTTCAGACTCAATCCATGACCAAAATAAGACACATCATGTGAAGAGTTCTCTCAAAATTACCTGTGTCCTAATTTTAAACAACTTGCATTGCTGTGAGTATCTGAGATGGAGCAGAAAGCAGTTACTTCTTTATTAGTGAAGACAGTATACATTTGTCATTTACCAAGTAGTATGGAAAATATGTTAGTGACATGTCTATATTCTGGCTCCTTCCAGACACTAAAATATAGCAGCTTTTATGTCCTAGGCAGGGGAAAGTTCTCAGTGTCCAGAGAAATGAATGGACACTTAAATTGCTTTGAGAAAATTGTGCCTTGCTGTGAAAATTGCAGATAAAAATTTTTCTCCCGTGGAATCCAAGATTCTAACAAGATTCCATGCTTTTATGTTAAAAAGAACTGATCCAATATCTGCCAATGGGACAATGACAGCTGTGATTCTCCTTGCTCTCAACTCCATTACGTGTTTTGGTTGTTATTCAAAAGGGAACTAAGGGACTGGAGAGATGGCTCAGTGGTTAAGAGGGAATTTCTGCTGTTGCAGAGGACCTGAGCTCAGTTTCCAGCCACACAGCGGGAGGTGGAAGGGCTGAGGACACGCCTGTCACTACAGCTCCATCAAACCTGACTCCTCTTCCGGCACTCCTGGCTCCTACACTTATATGTACACAAACACATATGTGTATGTGTATATGTACATAAACACACATACAAGCTGAAAATTAAAAGGAACTGACATCAATCACATTTAACATTAGTAGGAAGGTGCAGGTAGTTTTCTGGGTTGGACTTGTGGAAACTTCATTTGTATAATGCACAGCAGTGAAAGAAAACAATCAAATAGGGCTTGATTAGCAGCATCATTTTCTCGCCCGTAGGAACATACTGAGAATCTATAAAGCAGTTTCCATCTGTGGGCAACTCCTCATCTGTTCGATTCAGTTTAGACGTAGGTTTTAAGAATATCTGCCTTCACTTAAAAACCTGAGATCAGTTTTGCTGTATCTTCTCAGAATCCTGCCCAGTGCTGTAAAGTTCTGCAAAGTCAGGAGATTCTATCAGATGCCTCCTAATTCCAGAAAAAAACGAAGCCTTCATTTTAAAGCACCGCCTCTTCTGCTTTGGCTGAACATCTTTGCATGGACCTCCTTCCTCTCATTCATATATTTGTCTGCTTAGAATCTCTTAGCAAACACTTCGCTTGTGTGTTCATATGTGTGTTTCTATGTGTATGTATGTGTCTGTGTATAGGTGTATAGGTATGAGCTTGAGAGAGAGCATATACGAGTGTGTGTGTGTGTGTGTGTGTGTGTGTGTGTGTGTGTGTGTGTAGCATTACTTCTACTGTGTAAATTAAATGTGAAATTCTACATGGCTGTGCTAGGTTATGAAAGGCTAAATAGCCATTGTCAAAGGTAGAAAAGTTTGTGTGTTCAGGGCTGAACACTGTTTTTCTTCAGGGGGGGCATGGGTAGCACTATTCTACAGCTCCTATACTACTGCAGGAAAGCAATTGTTGGCAACACAAATAAATGAACATGGTTGTGTTTAAATAAAATATCAATCCAAGAGGCAGCAGGCTTGATTTGGCTCATGGGCCAGGCTTTGAGAATCTCTAGTCTAGAGGTATCCATAATATATCCAGCTCCTTAAAGGTTGTTGTAATTGTCCATGTATTCAACATAAGTGAAAATTTCTAGTAAAACCCCACTTCTTAGCATTTCTCATGATGCTGGTGTTGCTGGGCACTGTAGACCTTGTTGTGTGCTAGAGTTGAGCACAGCTCATGGACTCACTTTTACCTCAGGCTGGAAGATCAGCCATTGCTGCTGCCTCAGCATCTACTCATGGCCACACCATGCACATGACCTGGGCCCTTCAGAGCACAGAACCTGGGTCTGCAGGGCATCCAGGCTGATGCTGCATTCATTTATGAACTCTCCTCCTGAGAGACAGCATCCACATCTACCCTATTGGAGACTGAGGCAATGCTTGTGAGGCAGAAAGTTCCGGAACATTTATAAAGCCCAGATGATACTGTCAAGTGATTAAGAGAAGGTTGTGGTCCAGATTCAGAGGGAAGGAAGGATACGAGAAAGTGGTTCTCAAAGTAGACTGGAGTGCTATTGACACCAAGGCCACATCTCAACAAGGATGTTCACAGGGCTCTGGATCCCACTGTACCCCAAGGCCAGCCTGCTACACAGGGTGTGGAGATGAGTTCTGGGAGCTGGAAAAGCCCCAACATTGACTACTGATGCCGAAACCTGACAGGTGTCATGGAGGCAAAAATGTCACTGAAATGACTACATTAGCTGGATGGTTTGACATCATAGGATCTGAAAATAGATGGAAATGGCCCATCTGGGAAGGTAAAGAATGAGGAAAGTCTTTAAAACTCCATCACCTAACTTCTCCCATTTCTGTGCTTAATAAGCCATTCTCTGCATTAGAGGCCTCGGAAGAGGCGTCTGAGCATGCACCTTGGTACCAGCTGCTGGGCCATTCTCATTCTCTTCTTTCCACCCGGCCCTCTCCATGAACCAAATGTGCCTATTTTTTTTTTTTTGCTCCACTGATTTAATCGTTCCAGAAAAGTTGACATTGTAATATAGAATTTCTGTCAGAGTGGATGAGTCTCTAATTTCATCTATAGCCTTTCTTGGCTCTTCCTGGACCCTGTAGACTCTAAGCACCTGCTGTACCTCAGGAGATGCTGGTGCAGACCCTATTGGAACCCATGTCCTGTGTGTGTGTGTGTGTGTGTGTCCCTCTGTCAACTATAAGAAAAATTTGCCTTATTATTTAGAACCATTTTAACAGGTTTCAGTCCATTAAAAGCAAAAAAGAGCATTAAGTGGCATTGCTCAGCTTTTAGCTGCCAAGCACTCATCAAGTTATTAATAGACTCACACTGCAGATGGGGCTGTTATATAGCAGGGCTGCAGGCTGACTCTCTCAGCAGCAGCGTTGTCCTTTGGGACCACAAATCCAATTCTGACTTCTGCCTTCAGGTAATGCTTTGGGACTGTTTGGGAGAGATTAAACCAGTAAAAGCTAGAACTTTCTTTCCAGAGAACTGAAGCCACTGGGCTTATTCATGCTCTAAAAACTCCGGCCTAAGGAAGTAGCCAAGACAGAAGCAGCAAACTGGCCACTGTGCCCAAGGTTATCCCAGTACCCATATCCTGAACATTACACCCTGTTTCCACAGAGCTGTGCCCTGCGCTACAGAGAAGGCTGAGAGTTGGGAAAACTGGGGGCCTTCTCTGGAATACTTGTAGATTTACTAGGGTAAGATGAATCATTTTGCCTTCAGGGCTGTATGGTCTCAGATTGTTTCCTGGATCTGTAGACGGATGTGGGTAGCAGGAGAGCAAAGCTCAGTCTGGCTTCCTGTGGAACTGCTCTCCTTTTTCCTTGTCAGGGAGACTGCTGTTTCCCCTTTGGCCCTGACTTTCAGGAGGATTAGAACAGATATTATCCACAGTTGTGATCCTCTTTGAAAGTTTGCATTAATGAAGAGCAAGACATAGACCAAGGGCCAGAAGGGAAAGAGAAGTGGAAATCTGTGCTGCTTCACAGAGCTCAGGAATCATCCAAATAGACTCCTTAGACCAGAGAGATTAGGATGATATCAACATGTGATTCATTATCCAAATACATCCTCCCATCTAGGCTCTACTAAATATAAATCACATCCTCGTTGCAAATCAGGTCTTAGCACTTAGAAGCAGAACCCTCCAGTGTTAATAGGGATTGATTGAGTCACTTAATCCTCATGGTCACTCAACAATTATTGGGATGCTATTCTTTTCAAATGTATTAGAATAAAATTTGGATCTTAGGGGCCTGGAAAGATGGCTAGGCGGTTAAGCATACTTGTTCCTCTTAAAGAGGACCTGGGTTCAGTTCCCAGCACCCACATTAGATGGCTGACAACCTACTGTAATTCCAGACCCAGCAGATCTTACCCCCTGTTCTGGCCTTGGCGGGCACCTGCTTACAACTTCAGATGCATACATTCAGGCATATACATAAGATAAAACAAATCGCTAAAACTAAAGAGTGGGGAGTCTTGCTTTCATGGTCTTATGGTGGAAGAGTCCCGTCTACATGTCTAGATACATTTGGATATCAGGAAGGCTAAGTTCCAAAGGAAATGGAATAGTTTCTCCTTTCTTAATGAACCTGCCTTCCTTTGTGCCTTGACTGCCAGGAAGATTAGGGGAAAATCTAATAGAGTAAAGAATGGAAAAACAAGGTTCTTACCCAGGGCAAGGAACCAGGAATTGATCCAGCTGCAGAGAATTCACCCTGAGGTCGTTCTTGCTGCTCTGCTGAGCAGGGTGTGGCCAGCTCCGTGCCTCACTCTGTGAGGAAGGATGTTTGACCATAGTTCCTTAACCACAGGGTCTCCATTCTATTGCTTCCTCTGTGCTGTAATATGTGTATGCATTCTGCAGCATGGGTATATGTGCACCCTGAATGCATTTCTCTGTGTAGTTACATTTGGAATCCTCAGAAATTGCAGAGTTGATGGTAGTAAAGATGAAGTGTTATCAGATCTATGTTGCAATAACATGTGACATGTGAAAAAAATTAAAAAGACATTGTGAGAGAGGAAAGGAAAAGAAAAAAAGAGGAAGGAAGGAGGGAAGGAGGGAAGGAGGGACTGAAAGCCAAGACACATGTTTGGAGTAGTTTGTAAGTGTGTGTGTGTGTGGGGGGTGGTAAGCTGCTCTAGGCTGCCTGGTGTGCTCCATGGAGAAGACTGAAAAGTGTGGTTTGGCCCATTTATTTCTATGGTGGGCCATGTAGAAAGCATGAGGCGGGGGGGAGCACAACACACAGACACTTGGTAAAGTATGAATACAAATATAGCATGGCACTTTATTGAAAGGTATGGATCATTAGCTAGGCAATGTGCCCTCACCTCACCTCCCAGGGTCCAATCCCACACCTTTGCATCATCTCCTCCCAAACTATGGGCATGGCCAGACAGGACCCATGACTCTCACTTGTGCCTCTGGGAGGCATGGGCTGGAATGCTTACCTAAACTGAGGTTAGATCTGCCTACAGAGAAGTCCTTTTTTATGGAGCATGAGAGTGTCAGCAGAGCAAATTGACAAAAGACAAAGAGGGCATCATTAGGTTTAATAGCACTTAGTTATTTTTGATATCCCATTTCTGATACTCTACTGATAAACACTTTATTTTACTTTTAGTTCTGTCTGTTTCTTGAAGTTCCTTAAAATCAGTAATCTGTCTTTTTCACAGTTGTTTTCTGTTTTGAAATTATTTATTATTTTTATTTTATGTGTATGAGTATTTTGCCTGCATGTGTTTAAGTGAACTGTGTAATGCAATGTCCACAAAGGACAGAAGAGGGTGTCAGATCCTTTGAAACTGTAGTTAAGGATAGCTGCTAATTACCATGTGGGTGCTGGGAACTGAACCCAGGTCCTCTGCAAGAGCAGCCAGTGCTCTTAACAGCTGTGCCATTTCTCCAGCTTCATATTTATTCATGTATTCCCAGATTGTAGCCAGTATGACACAGCTACCCAGTTAATAAATAGGTGAGATATATAGATGAGCCCATGAAGAGCTTTGTACTACAAACATTTTCCTGGCTTGAGAAAACTAGTACAGGTTTGTGACTGGGTTTGTAGAATGTTCAGGAATGAGTTCCATCTCTGGATGATAGTTACGGTAGGTGTGACCTAAAAAAATAAGCTCTCCTAGCCGGGCATGGTGGCGCACGCCTTTAATCCCAGCACTTGGGAGGCAGAGGCAGGCGGATCTCTGTGAGTTCAAAGCCAGCCTGGTCTACAGACTGATCTCCAGGCCAGCTACGACTAAAGGGAAACTCTGTCTCAAAAAGACCAAAAAAAAAAAGCTCTCCTAATACCTAGACCTTCTGGGGTTTTGATCTCTTTTATTTGAGCTTCCCTGATGAGCACAGCTCTTTGCTTGTTACTCTCTAGCAGACAGGAAATCCAGTCAAGATGTTTATTGTTGCAGAACTACAGAGAAATATTACAAGCATTTTTTTTTTAGCCTTTCCTGTTTGTGAAGGCATTTATCATCTTTTGATAACATGCCATCATGTTCAGAGAAATGGACAGTGCATACTTTGTAATCAGGAAGGGAGCTGTGGCGTGAGTGATGGGGGCCTTTATCGCCCATCATCATCAAATAGGAGTCTGGAATGTGCATGTTAGAAAGGCTGTACTGGCATTTATGACACTCAGCTCTGAGTCTTCATAGGTAGTTATAAATTAATGCGTCTCCTGACATCTCGTTTCAAGTTGGGTGCTCATATGTATGCACCGCCAAACCTTGATCATCAGTCACATTAGCCTCATTATCTCCTGAGCATCCCTTCCACTCAGCAGGTCCTTAGCTGAACCTGTAACTCTCTAGATAGATTCTTTCAGTCTCTCAGCTAAGTTAGTTTCCAGAACCCTCTAAAGTGGCAGCTATAAGAACAGTAGGCCACATTCGCTCACTCTGTTTTGGAGTGATTCACCCAAACCAAGGAGGTTACAATTTTGCTTAAGTACAACCAAAATGTAATGCTAAGATATAGAACAAAGGTCAGGCCAAGGGGTGAAGGCAAAGGGTGATGGGCTATAATTTATGAGGAAAAGAGAGATATTTGGATCAGACTCTAGGCTGCTAATCTCCCACACATCGTCAGTCCTCTTCTCAGCTATACTAACTGGTAGGAGCACGTTCGATGACAGGTGCATTGTTTGCAGTATACCGGTGATAGGAATTGGTAGCTGAGAATCACTGAAGCTGGATCACTGCTGAGAGGTGAGGATGAGTCCCTCCTGCAGGGCCAAGCACGGTTTTGTGACTTGCCCTTCGTAGCTGTGTGCATACCTCTGCCAGGTCCACGTTGCAGCTCGTTTCTGTTTCCTGCTCTGGCGAGCTCGCAAGTCATGGCAGCATTTGTAGGGAGACATCCCCAGGGCAGCTGCTCAGGTGGACACCATGGCTCAAGAAGCAGAAAAGTCAAATCAAACACAGGCGCTGGAGAGTTACTTCCTGGTTCCAGGGAAGATAGTCAGTTCCTGCTACCCTAATTCTGCTGATTATGAGTGTGAAGCCTGGGCTCTACCAGAGAACTACAGAGGACTCTCCAGCGGAGGCGCAGTGGGGCGAAGCAGGCACTGACCAGGCAGCTCAGAACTTGAGGGTTACCCAGGGACAAGCACCCTGTTTGGAGTTTTTCTTTGCTTATTTGTTTTGGGTTTCTTGCCTTCTACCCATAACAGGCCAGGCTGCGGAGGACTCTGGAGCCCACAGTGTGCACAGAGCACCCTACAACACATGCTTTCTTCAGGCATACCCTCCCAACCACAGGCAGACACCACCAACAGGCTGTGCCCCTCCTCCTCTCTCCACTGGAGAAACACAGAGGTGTACCCTGCCGACCACCTGGGCTCAGCACTCATGCAAGCAGAGGCAGTAAAGCAAAGTCGTGTAAAAGTTTGCGGCGCCCACACCACAAAGGGTGTTTTAGGCCTGGCCTGGCACCCAAGGGAAGAGATCACAGAGCAGGGTGACAGTGCCAGACTCCAGTGCTTGCTCGGCAGCATAGCCACCTGACATCATGGTGACTTCCTTTTACGGGCAGTTTATATCTAGGCTGTCCCACCACTGCCTGACATGGTGAATTAGCATTGTCAACATGGCCATATTAAGAAACAACTAAGCCATTAGTTAGGCTCACATGTGTGCATGGCTGTGTGCATGCATTCATGTGAGTGTGTGTGCATTGTTCCAGAGAGGATTAGCTGCAGGGGTGTTCTGCCCTGCATGTGGACGGTACTATCCCGTACATTAGGGTCTAAGGCTAAATAAAAACGAAGGAGAGCTGAGCACTGGCACCCAGGTCCCCCTTTTGATGTTAATCTCCCTGATGTGAGCAAGCAGCTTCCATCCTCTCCTGCTACTGGACAGGTCCCCCTGCCCTGGGACCCAGAGCAAACCCCTCCTCCCTCATTTCCTTCATGCCTGGACACACAGTGAGAAGAGTAACTCAGATAGTGCCCACGGTCCAAAGGTGCATTGATAAAGTTTTATTTGAACAGAGCCAAAGCCAAGAAAAGTGGGCCCCCTCTTCCCTACTCCCCCTCAGTCTCCTTCCTTCCCCCAGTCATTCACATATGTATGATTTTATTTAGCAATATGCAATCTAGGATCCACAGATGAAGAAACAGGGCATTTATCTGTGGTGGGCCTGTTGCTGCCTAAATATTTGCCATAGACAAACAAATATGTTCACACAAAGAACACAATACAAATATTTGCTATAGATTTATTAATCCTCACCAAATACTGGAAAAAAGCCACATGTGTTTTATTGGGCAAGTGAATTAACACTGTGATCAGCTGAAACACTGGGGTCACACTCAGCAACCCAAAGGAGCACTGAGACACAGAGCAGCCTACCTAGGGAGGCTCTCCAGGGTGTGCGGTAGGACAGCAAAACTAAAATCCAAAGCACCCAGCCCTTGTTTTTCCTTCTGCATAGCATTCTAAATTGTGGTAATGAGGTAGTGTCCTGAGTTTAAGATGGAAGGGACAATGTGACTGCTTGGGGGGTGGGGCAGGTTCTTTGGGGTGATACAGCAGTCTGCTCCTGACTGTGATGGTGACTGTGAGAATCTGTACCATGTAAATATATATCTGCTGGAAAGAGATTTATACTGAAACTGGTAAAATCCCAAAGAGATTTAAAGGTCCGTTAGCTGTACCCTATGGCTGCACTCATGGCTGAGTATTTCTGCAATGGCGCATGACACTGTTGAAGGAACAGCAATGAACACACTGAAACTCATGAAGCTGTTTTTATTGCAAATTCTAAGTGAGTCTAAAATGGTCTCACAGTAAAAGTTAAGCAAATGACAGTGGAGACAGAGGGCCCATCCCAGTGGGCAGTAGGGTGCAGATCTAGAAGGATTGGGCTGAGCTAGCTAGCTGCACTTGCTAGGAGTTCTTTAAAACCAAACTCTAGGGACCAAGTTTAAGTTATTGACATGTTAAAAAAAGTCACAGATAGGGGCTGGAGAGATGTCCTTGAAGTTAAGAGCGCTGACTGCTCTTGCAGTGGACCCGGGTTTAATCCCCGGGTCCACTGCAAGATGGCATCTGAGAACCATCTTTAACTCCTGTTCCAGGGGAATCCGATGCCCTCTTCTGACCTCCTCAGCATTGCACAACAAGGGTGCGTAGACCTGCATGCAGACAGTACATTCATACACATAAAAAAAATAAAAATCACAGATAATTCTGTTTAGAGAGATCGGGGACACACTAGCTTAGAGAAATTCTAAGGTTAAAATAGAAGGGAGTAATTTTCTGGGTTGTTGGGTTTACTAGTAGGAAGTTTCTTACAGCTTACAATTATATTTTCAGGGCTGGGATCACTCCCAGGACCTTGCGTATTCTAGGCAAGTGCTATACCACAGAGCCATATCCCATGCTGTCTGTTCTTTAACAAACTTGGGTAAAAATGACATAGGCTAGACTTGGTAAACATTTTATGCAAAACAACAGATATTCCTCTTTAAGCCATTGCAGGCCATAAACTTCCTGTACAGCTATTCAGCTCCACAATGAAGTGCAAAGCTTCCATAGACGGGATAGGAACAGATGGGCCTGGCTGTGTTCCAATAAAACTTTATTTACAACATGAGACAGAAAACTAACTCAAACTGGGAACAATTTTCTAGACTCTTATTTACAGAATTGAGTGGATCACACGCTGTAGAATTCAGACAGTCTGGCAGTCACAGCCTTCTATGTCCATCTCACTCTGGCATATATGGAAGCTTCACTGGTGAAAGCCCAGGGTTGTGATGGGATCTTGCTCTATTCCCAGGCTGGCCCTGAACACCTACCTTAGTCTCCTGAGTGCTGTCTTTACAGGCATGCATGCTGAGCCTGTTCCTATCCAGAATTAATGAATAGGTCCAGAATGGTGCACCCAAAAGCTCTGTTTTGTAACCTTATCACACCTTGCTTAGTGTTGTGGGCCTCCTGGCTTCAAAGAAAGTTTGTGACATTTTCAAAGCCAAAACAAGTCATCCGGGAAGGTGCAATTTAGGAATCCACATGAAAAGTATAGGCAGAAGCTATAAAAATTGAACCTCACCAAAATGCTGAGAACAGTATAAAAACTCACAGAATTAGGATCATTTACCTTGCCGTCCATCTGTCATCAAACAGCTAACTATTGAACTTGAAGTACAGTTGCATGTTTTCTAGGTACCTCAGTTTGTGCCTGACCTGTGAAGGGAAGTTTCAGAAATCTGTAGTTTAAACAAGTAAGAAGAGATTCTTTGACTGTGGCAGTACATCCTGCTATCCCAGCACTCAGGAGGTAGAGGCAAGAGGACAGCCTGTTCAAAACCAGTCTTGTCTATAGTGGGACCTTGTATATCAAAATTAAATAAGATATAAATGCACTGAAAGTTCAGTGCTATCCAAAAGTAAACTGAAGTATCATGCGAGGCCTTGGTCTTTCCCTTAGGAAGATATAGAGCAGTTGTATAGGAAACAGAATGAACTGTGGGCCATTTGGAGAGAAACTGCATGTATTTACCATGTTCTCCATAATTCCTAGGATTCACACCCACCTAATTGATGGAGCAGGACATAGAGTTCAGAACTCTGGACCCCTTAACCCCTCCTCAATGTCAGCATGTATTTTTATCAAAGAAATGGATAATCTTTTTCTGAAGAAATTATCCCTCAGCCAAAAATAATGAGATAATGTCTTGGATCAAATGTTGTGAACTTGACACTTTGTTTTGGTTTTATGTAAGGCATTTTCTTTTCTCTGAGCAAAGATGTGGGCCCACTGCATTTGTTACTGGCCCCTATTTCTGTATATGGGCTTTTTAACACAGGAAAGTGAATATTTTCTAAAAAGCTGGGAATTCTAATCTTGGTGTATGCAGATTTTATTACCATTTTTTTTAAAAGAAAAACAGGCCAAAAGGAATAATGTGTGTGCTTAAATAGCAATAATTGCCAAGGTTTGGCTTGTGTTAATACTGTCTGAGAACATTGGGAAGCGTTTGTCATAGCTAATGCATTTCTGTCAAATCAAGTTATTTTGGAGAGGAGTGTTGTAATGAATATTAATGTAAGAGACAGCTATAAGTGAAGCAAATTTTAGAGGTAAATGCAGAATTAGTGGGAACTGCAAAGTAGCCTTTCATTACAAATTAACAACTTCTTAGGATGGTAATAAAAATTTAAGGCACCTGGTCAACCTCAGAAGCCTGCTGAACTGAATGCTGTAGGAGTTTGCAAGAATATTTGTCTGTAGGAGTTTGCAATAATATTCGTCAGGTTCTAATTCTAAATCAACACCCTTCAATAATTTTTTCATACAAAGGAATAGTCACCTGCCTTTTCAAAAACATCCCTGCCCTTCAGTAAATTTTCTTTTAAAGAAGTGTCCTCCTTAGTGGAGTCAAGTCATCAGAAGTCCAAAGATAGTTTCAGATGTGTATATTTAGAGAGCAAGATATAGAATTTGTATTTACTGAGGGTTGTATAAATAAAAGATCATTACCACACCACTGTGCATGTTAATTACACATGCTAAATTATGCATCAGATGCAAGAGGGCAACTTCCCACAAAAGTAACATAAAGCAGAGATGAATTTCTCAAGTGGTGTCTTAGACATATGCATTTCCTGCCTAAGTATCATGTATCAAATGAAATTAATTTATAGTTCTAGAAACTTCTAAAGCTTTTAATAAAGAAAATGATATATTTATCCCTAGATTTCTAGTTTGCATATAAAAATATTAGCTTGGTACTTTACACTTTCACGTTAAATAGTTATTGTACTTATAAAATATTCCTAACCAATATTTTTTAAAGTTATGACCATCCCTTTGTCCATCATATACTCTTCAACATGATTTACCACTTCAGTAACATATAATACAAGTGCAGTATGCATATTTTAAAAGCTTTTTATAACCTAAAAATTTCAAACACTTTTAATCCCTTTTCTTCAAAATATTTGTTTTAATAAAGTTGAAAGAAAGGTAAAGAGAAAAATGCATTATTCTTTCTCCTTTCTTCTCTCCCTCCTTCCTTCTTCTCTCCCTTCAGTGTGTCCCTGTCGACCACACTTTTGAATTGATGATATTCATATATAGACATAAGATGGATTGTCCTTTCTTCCTGTCAAGGATGATGGAATAGCCTGTCCTGGTGGGATAGCTCTCCTGGGGGGATTGCCTGTCCTGGAGGGGGTAGTCTGTTCTGGAGGGGCATAGCCTCTCCTGGGGGGATAGCCTGCCCTGGTAGAGAGTTGCTTATTTTCCATATCTGAGTCTCTCTGCATCAGTCTATGCTAAACCTTATTCTGGCAATGCTGAGTTCCCTGGTTCATGCTTTGTCATGGACCACCAGAATGTGCCTTCCTTTCTGGACACACCTATGAGACATTGAAGCAATGTTGGTCTTAACACTCAGTGAACATACTTTTCCTTCTAAATCTTTCTTCCTCTCAAAGGCAACACATGTCAGTGTCACTTTATTTTTCGGCCCATGGCACTGGTGGGGGCTAATGACCCTGGGGTCACTCATGGGCAAGTCCATCGCAGAGAAGAGCACCAGGGAGAGATTTTTGGATGTTGTGAAAGATGACATTAATATTTGTACAGTATTTTTTTCCCAGTGCACCTTCTGGGATGTCTGAATTGTGCTTACATCTGTGTGGGAGCAGGGACTATAGGGATTAATCCTACGCACCCACTGTCTTGTCCCGTAAGCACTGCACTGATTTTAACCTTATATCACTTTTGTAGAGGCTGCAGATGGAAATTCCTGGAAGAAATTCTTACTGTGGGAAAAGAAAATTGGCATAAAGCTGAATGTGTTTTCATGCATGTTCCCGGAGACTCTGATCAACTCTGCCGAGATACCCTTTCCACACCAGTGAGAAAAGATGCCAGTGAGCTCCTCTCTGCCATTAATGCATCAGTAAGGCTGGAGAGATGGATTGCTCAGTGGGTAAGAGCACTGGCTCCTCATGCAGTGGATCCAAGATTTGGTTCCCAGCACCTGCATGGCAGCTAACTGTCCATAATTCTAGTTCCAAGGAATCTGGTGCCCCCTTCTGACCTCTGAGGACACCAGCCAGACACACGGTGAACATAAACACATGCAGACAAAACACTCCTACACATAAAATAAAATAAATGAATATATAAAAAAATAAATATAGTCAGTAGCACAAAGGGCAGAAAATCAGGATCAACAGAGCTACTTCTTGGCTTATTTTCCAGGACAGAGGTGGAATAACTTAACCAGAGTATTCATTTTGGCTTCCATTTGGAGGTCTGTCAGAGGAAAGACAGGGCAAGAAGAAGAAATCCCTGACAAACACAACTAGCAGGTGGAGTGTGTGGCTTAATGCCAGGCTGAGGTGCCAGAGTTGAAGGAGAGATCTCCAGCAAGTAAGGGAGGCATCGGTGATCGATACCTCAGGACCTGGCTGTAAGGACACAAACCCACAGTCAGTAGACAGCTGTGATCTGAAGAAAAACCTGCACTAGGAGTGCTGGGAAATTGTTAATTGTAAATACAATGCCATCTCCTCTCTGCGTCCTGGAATGGGAAGAGGAGCAGAGGAGGCTGCAGGGGCACTGGGAGCTGGTAGATGGGGCTGTCTGCCACGCTAGAGGAAGAGATCATGGAATTTAGACTGTGGTAGTCTGAGGGTGACAGATGAACAGAGAGGCAGCTATAGAAATGGGAAGGGGATGGTAAGAATGGCCCATGGTCCCACAGTCATCTCAAGTGGTGCGAAATAGAGCTGTGGACATGTGTGGGACCCTGTATCTGGAAATACCTGTACTCCGGAGTTCAGCCGTACATGGGACAGAACTCAAGCTTCCTGGAACCAGCTTCTGGGGTAGAATTAAGTTCTGGCCAAAAGAAAAGATGAAAGGAGATAAAATGAGATTTGTGGCAAGGAAAAAAGAAAACTTTTGCCAATGGAAAATTTCTATTTTGATTTGAACCTAAGTTTAGATTGTGTTATCTGAAAAGAACAGCTGTTCTCAGTTAAAAAGAAATATATTCAGGGGCTGGAGAGACAGCTCAGCAGTTAAGAGCACTGGCTGGACTTGCAGCGGACGGGCATCCACATGCTTAACGAAAATCAGCTCACCTCACCCAGAAGCAATCAGTTGCTAATGGTTCCTCAGCTAAGGTTGTGTCCTATGGCCCACTTCCCCAGTTTGATGCTGGATTTTTATCTGATTGAGTAAACATGGGTCTTATGCATGTTGTCACCATTGTTACAAGTTCAGACAAGCAAGTTCCCAGAGGCCTGAAAGCTTCTTCATGATCCTTCGCCAACACTGCCTCTTGCAGTCTTCTGCAATGCTCCCTAAGCCATGTGTGGGTGAGGTTTAATATAAAAGTCCTGTCCAGGGACATGCTCTCTACAGTCTCTTATTCTCTATACCTTGTCCAGTTGTGGCCTTCTGTGTGCATTGCTATGAGGATGCTTCCCTTGTGAGAGCTGAGGGGTCTATTAATATTCCCTCTACCCCCTGTTCCACTGTGCTCCATGAGCTTTAGGTATAGAGGTTTCGCTGCAGATGGGTCATGTAGGGCTTAGCATGTCTCAGACATATATTGTATGTTTGTGTCTAGTTGTAGAACTCTACAAGAGTCTCTATCTGTTGTAAAAAGAAGCTTGTTTGACAAATGATGTACAATATACTATGTAAACATAAGGATCCATATTTAGCATACAGTAAGAAATTTCATTTTTCTAGAGATAGGATTTTCTCTAGGATTTATGACCTCTCCAGCAATGTGCTCTCCAGAAATGTGTTATTTGACTGTATTTACAGTTCTACCCATGAGACCCCCTCCACTGAGAAGGTTTTCATTCCAATTAGGTGGCTGTTAATTACCCCTTTGATAACAGGACCCCTACTGCTCCAATAGAAATAGTTTGCTATGCCAGGCATTGTGGTTATTGGGTTTTACAGCTGAGTTGGACTGTTGATTGATTTTCTTCATTAACAGCTTGCGCAGTATCCTCTAGAACTATGAGAGCTAAACTTCCAGGTCAGTTCCAGCTCCATTGCTCCAAATTTTGTCTGGAGTACATCCTGTCTTCAGCAATAGGATATTATCTTCAAGTTCTGGGAGGTAATCAAGGGCTGTGGCAATAGGCTGTGTTACTTAGGGTGTATCTTGGACTACTCCGACCAACAACTGAAGGGAGGTTTCTCCTGTCAGGTACTGTATTTCTTGTTATAAAGCCTTCAGCTACGCACATGGACTCATGTTCACAAGTTGTATGTATATTATTTGGGGGGGTAAGTTAATACATTCCCTCTGGCTTTTAACACTACCACTACTGAACCTTTATTTATCTCTTCTCTTTCTCTCCCTATCTTTCCCCCTCTCTCTCCAGTTAAAATGCAACTGTCTACTCTTATCTCCTCCTCTTCAGTTCTTCTTCCCTTTAGACCCATAGTTCCATGTATGTCCTCCCTCTTCCCTTCCCAGTCCAATACCCCCATTTCCCCACTTATCCCTTGATGTTATCTGTTTCCTACCTTCTCTCTCAGCTCTTTCTTCCCCTTTACCTCTGTGGTTCCTTTCAATGTTCTTGGCTCCTCCAGTTATATCAGGATATACTCACATATAGAGCTTTGGTGCTAACATTTACAGATAAAGGAGAACACACACAGAGCTTGCTTTCCTGAGTCAGTGTTACTTCACTTAGTATAAGTTTCTAGTTCCATCCATTTCCCTCCAAATTTCATGATTTTTGTCTTTCCTTACCCCTGAGTAGAACTCCATTGTGTAAATGTACCAGATTTTCATTACTTATTTGTCAGTTGAGGGACACTTAGGTTGTTTCCATTTCTTAGCTTTTATGAAAAAGAATAGGAACAAACATGGAGGTATAGGTGTCTGTACAGTAGGATGAATTCTTTGTTATATGCCAAGGAGTGATATTACTGGATCATATGGTGGATTCATTTTTTGTTTTTAGTGAGTTCTCCACACTGCTTTCCATGAGTTTGCATTCCCACCAGCAGTGAATAAGTGTTCCTCTTTCTCCACATCTTCACCAGCATTTGGTGTCTTTTGTTCTCTTGACCTAGGCAGTCTGGCTGTGGTAAGATGGAACCTTAAAATGGTTTTTATTTCATTTCTCTAATTTCTAAGGTTGTTGTGTGCTTTTTTAGGTGTTTCCTAGACATTTTTATTTCTTCATTTGAGAACTCTCTATTCAGGTCCTTAGCCCATCTTTTTATTAGGTTGTTTATTTTCTTGTTTCCTTGTTGTTGAATTCCTTGTATATTCTGGATATTAATTCTCTGTAGGATGTGTAGCAGGGGAAGATTTTTCTTCCACTTAGTAGGTTTCCTCTTCAATTCTTTGGTTGTTTCTTTTGCTGTACAGAAGGTTTTCAATTGTTCAGCTTTATTCCTGAGAAACTGAGGTCCAACTTAGAAAGTCCTTTCCTACATTTCCATCTTACAGGGTCTCTTTAAGGAGGGGTTTAGGGGTTCTTCCTTTGTCTCTATATTTTTGAATAATTTGTTATGAGTCTGTAAAGCTCCTCATCTCTTTTTAATTGACTATTGGTGGTTTCCATGAATTTAGAAATTCATCTATTTCTTTTATATTTTCAAATTTAACAGAGTACAGGTTTTTAAAGAATTCCATTATTATATTATGTGCTGGGATTTTTGGTGTCTGTTGTGATGTTTCCCCTTTAATCTCTGATTTTGTTAATTTGGATTTGTTCTTTCTTTCTTTCAGTTAAATAGGCTAAGGGTCTGTCTTTCTTGCTTAACTTTTCAAAGATTTGTTGATTCTTTGTACTGTTTAATTGGTTTCTATTTCGTTAATTTCTGCTCTGGTTTTTGTTACTTGATCTTACCTGCTACGTCTGTGCTTGATTTGTTCTTGCCTTTCCAGAGTCTTGAGTTGTACTGATATTTATGTTGTTTTGCTGATTTTTAAATGTAGACATCTAAAGCTTATAAACTCTCCATTGCTTTTAAAGTGTCTCAGAGCTTTTATTGTGTTGTATTTTCATTTTAATTTAGTTCCAGAGATACTTTTATTTCTTTCTTAATTGCTTCTTTGATCCATTCATCACTCAGGAGTGCGTTGTTTAATGTGTGTGAGTTCATCTAGCTATGAGAGCTTCTTTTGATGTTGCTTATAAGATTTGTTATATTGTGTTCTGATAGAATACATGGAATTATTTAAAAAATTTTTTGTATTTTTTGAGGTTTGTTTTGTAACCCAGTAGGTGGTCAACTTAGAGTAACCACATGGGCTGCTGAGTAGAAGGTGTTTTCTTTCGTGCTTGGGTTGAATATTCTGTAGCTCTCTGTTAGGTCCATTTGTTGTAAGATGTCATTTATTTCAGATGTCTTTGTGTTTATTCTTTGACCTGTCTATTGGAGATAGTGGGTACTGAAGTCACCTTACTATTACTGAGTTAGGGTTGATTTGTATTTTCTCATCATGTAGTACTGTTTTTATGAAATTGGTGCACCAGAGTTTGGTGCATATATGTTCATCATTGTAATAACTTCTTTGCCAATTGTTCCTTTGATTTGAATGAAGTGGCCATCTTTATCTTGTCTTATTAGTTTTAGTTTGAAGCCCATTTTGTCCGATACTAGAATTGCAATACCTACTTGCTTCTTAGTGCCATTTGCTTGAAATATTTTTTCTCATCCTTTCTCCCTAAGGTGAGATGAGTTTCTTGCAGAGAAAACAAATGGTAGATTTTGCTTCTTAATCCATTCCAGTAGCCTGACTCTTTTGGCTGAGGAGTTGAGGCCATTGATATTTAGAGTCATGATTGAAAGATGTGTATTGGTTAATGTTATTTTAATTTGTTTATATTCTTGGTCCTACTTTATGTTTCTGTAATTATACCTTCCCTTTTTTTTTTTCCTGTAACCTCATGGTATAATCATATTCTGTCCTTTGTCTTGCTTCAGGTATTCTCTGTAGGTCTGGTTTGACAGACATGAATTCTTTCAGCCTTTGCATGTCATGGAAAATTTTTCATTTCCTTTCAACTATGGTAGGGAGTTTTGCTGGATGAAGTATCCTGGGTTGGCAGTCAAGGTCATTTAGAACTGGGAAAGCTTTGGTCCAGGCTCTTCTGGCTTGATGGCTTTCATTGGAGATTCAACTGTAATTCTGGTGGGTTCTCCTTTATATCTAACTTGTTTTTCTCCTGTACTCTCTCTTTATTCTGTACAATGAGCATTTTTACTATGGTATATTGTGATGAGTTTCTGTTCTTATCCTGTCTAATTAGTGTTCTGTGTGCTCCTTGTACCTGAATAGGTATGTCTTTCCTTAATTTGGACAAATTTTACGGTATAATCCTCTTGAAGGTCTGGTAATTGTTATTGACCTGAGATGCTTCTTTTTCCTGTATCCTCATGATGCGCCGATTTGGTCTTTTCATGGTGTCCCACATTTCCTGAGTATTCTATTCTTGTGTTTTACAATTTTTTGTAGTCTTTGCTTGATTGGTCCAGTTCTTTAATTTTTTTGTTTGATCTTGATATTCTGTTATCCATCTAATTCATTCTGGTAGGGAGGCTTTTTCCTGTCTTTTCAAATTGACTTATTAAAATTTTCAATTCCATATTCATTTCATCTTGGGTTTACTTCAGTATTTCTATCTCATTTGTGAATTCATTTTTCAAATCCTGAATTGTTTTTGTTAATTCATTCAGCTGTATATTTGTATTTTCTTGAGCTTCAGTCATGAGTTTGTGCCTCTCTTCTGAGTTCTTTGAGTTATTTGTGTGTTTTTTAAGTTCATGAATCATGTTTATGATTGCTCTTTTAAGTACTGCATCATGGGGTTCCTTTGGGTGATTCTCATTATAAAATAGCTTGTGTTATGGGAGTGTTGAGTTATAGGCATAATTTTTAGACTCATTAAGTGAATATAAAATGTTATTTTCTCCTTGGTGATTATCCAGTCCAAAGGAATATCCCTTGGGATGCTGTCTCTCATAACTGCCTTGTGGACCTGTGTGAGTACTGAGATCAATCCAAAAAGCAACTGTCTGTGGGTTAACAGTGCCCAACCACACTCCATGATCACAAAGTAGGTGTTTTACTAGTGTTGTGGTACTCATCCGTTCCTGCTGTAACAAAGCACTTGAGACCTGGTCACTTTGTAATGTAAATAGGTTTATTTCCCTAGTATCTATGGACTCTGAGAGTCTCAGAGCCATCAGTTTAGTCTCTGGTGAAGCCTCCTTTGTCTTCATTACAGCATAGCAGATGGCATCCTGGTTGGGGTCATTGTGGTCACTTGACAAGACAGAGTCCAGAGAGACTGAGGACTCAGGCTGTCTCTTTTGATGACAAGTTGCTTTTGAGAGAACTAACCAGTATCCCAGGAGAACTATGCTAATCCCTCCCAAGGACACATGTCCAGTGACCAAACCACAGCCCATTAGGCCCACCTCTTAAAATTCCCAACACCTCAACAACATCATCCTGGGAATCAAGTTTATAGAACATAAACCTGTAAGCAGTAGAGTTAATTTTATGATTAAATGTTATATTAATACAGAGTGAAGTTGGCACAGATGCTATCAGAACTTGTAATTTTATATACAAATTGTCTTTAAAATGTAACATTGCTGGCTACATTGGCACATACCTAGAATCCCAGAACTCTGGAGGCAAAGGTAGGAGAATCTCAAGTTCAAGGCCAGCTTGAGAACATATCAAGGAACTTACATCAAAATAAATAAAAAGCAAAATCAAACAAAGAAAACCTGAACAGCTAGGGATGTAGCATATTGTTTGAACACTTATCTACTCTGATAAGGTCTTTTATGTACGTTCCCAGCCTGGAGGGCAGGTGTCATCATCCACTGTAGTTCAGAGGTGAGAAATAATCACAGGGTTATACTCAGTACTCTGAAATATGGCTGGCCTGTGTACCTAGGGCTATGATTCTACCACTGGCCAAAATAGCAGACTTACAAACACAGAGCCAGCCTGGGTTACATAGGAGGCCCATGCCTCCTGCCTCCATTACATATACTAAAAAAAATCAGGAATATCAAACTGTTCCTTATATTTTATCAGAATACAAGATGTGCAGAAATATACATGGGCTATATCTAAATCTAAAGATGAGGTCTTTTCAAACAACATATGTGAGAAATTACTTCATTTGAAGCTTTAAATCTAAGAGAAAAGAAGTAAAGAAGTGAATTGTCCTAGGTGTGCGGATGTGTCTACTTTAAAGACAGGTGCTGTAACCACAATGTTGTTCCTGCCTCGCATTTGCTGTGCTTGTCTTAGCTATTTACTCAGGAGACTGAAAGCGTTAATGGGCCTAACTCTTATACCTATGTGCCCTTATCAGTGATCAGAAGAGTTCTCTGACTCATAATAAAAATTAGTATATCCGGGGCTGGAGAGATGGCTCAGCGGTTAAGAGCACTGACTGCTCTTGCAGAGGACCTGGGTTCAATTCTCAGCACCCACATGGTGGCTAAGAACCGTAATTTTATATACAAATTGTCTTTAAAATGTAACATTGCTGGCTACATTGGCACATACCTAGAATTCCAGGACTCTGGAGGCAAAGGTAGGAGAATCTCAAGTTCAAGGCCAGCTTGAGAACATATCAAAGAACTTACATCAAAATAAATGAAAAGCAAAATCAAACAAAGAAAACCTGAACAGCTAGGGATGTAGCATATTGTTTGAACACTTATCTACTCTGATAAGGTCTCTTTAACTCCAATTCTGGGGGAATCTGACACCCTCTTCTGACCTCTGCGGCATTGCACGACATTGGTGCACCAACCTACTTGCAGACAGTACACTCATACACATAAAAAATAATAAATAAGTTTAAAAATTAAAAAAATTAGGCTATCTTGAAATTTTATATGATTTTGATAGTTTGGACTTGGGAGGATCTTTTCATTGCCTCTTTTCAAAATAAAAGCAGGTCAATCAAAAAAGTCAAGAGAGCTGTTAAGTACTTCAAAATAAAAGCAGGTTGTTACTTTGCATATGAAATGATTTATCTGAATATCACAGATAGCAGTGGATTGATTCAGAGTTGAAACAGAAGGCTTCAGACATAGTATTACAAAAAACACATGTATTTTGTTGTAAAACCCTTGTTCGAATCATATTGTTGAATGTAAATACTGTTTCATGGGCTCATAATGATAAATAGAATAAAACTAAGCAGTTACAATCTCCCTAAGCTGAATTTCTCTTCATCTTTGTTCCACATTCCTGTCTTTGCAGCGCTTTCTTTTTCTGTGTTTTCTTTGTCAATAGCTGTAGAGAAGGTTCACGTGGATTACACCAGTAAGTAGGCCTTAGGCATTGTTGGAGTATTCTTCCTGTTGCTGACCAAAATCACTTCCAGATCACAGTCCATCACTGAGGGAAGTCAGGGAAGGAACTGAAGCAGAGACCATAGAGGAACATGGATTGCTGATTTTCCCACAGGCCAGTGCTTAGCTAGGTTTCTTATACAACCCAGGACCACCAGCCTAGGGAATGGTGCTGCCCACTATAGCTCAGGCCATCCTATGTCAATGAACAAGGAAGACAATCCCTCAAAGACATATACACAGGACAGTCTGATCTGACAATCTCTTAATTCAGGTACCCTCCCAAGTGAACTTAGGCTGGGTCAAGTTGATAGTCAAAGCCAACTGGGACAGTAATTCTTTAAACATAAAACCTGAAGAAAGCTCCTGTTAGGAGCTGTACAGTATAAGATACATATATATAGTGTATGTACTAGATATAGATAGATAAATAGATAGATAGATAGATAGATAGATAGATAGATAGATATCAGGCATAGTATACATTGTATAGGTAAGGAGATAATCACTTGTCATTTTGGTAGCAATCCAGAGCTAACTTTCAGGCAGTGGAGAAGCATTTGGAGACATGAGAATATAAAGTCCTGTGAAAAGGTTTTGATTAGAAATTATCCCATACATTTTAAAGTCTCTAAAGTAGTTGGGCAATGTAGACATGGGGGAAGGCTGATTGAACTGTAAGAGGTAGAAGGGAAAGACATCTTCTGTGTCTAAGGTACTTGACTCAGAACCACTGCAAAAATTCATGTGAACTTGAGAAAGTGACTGACCTTTCCAGGATCCTCTGCTATTCTCAGGAGAAAAGATAGAATTCAGTTCATTGGCCAAACACTTTGTCTCACAGTCCTTGCCTCCTCCCCCTGCAGTTGTGTAACCCTGTCACCGGCATTGGCATTGATGCAATGGTCTCGGGACCAGTTCCTGCCAGGCACCAAGAGCTGCAGGGGGTCAGTACATTACAACTATTTACTTAGAATGCAGAAGGGTTAATAGAAGAAGTAGGAAAATACCTAAATTTGGCTGATTAATCCAAAGCCAATTAGGCTCTGAAGGGTTTAAGTGAAGAAGTGAGGTGAAAGAGCCCAAAGAGGGCCAAATCAGCCAATACTGAAAGTGTAGTTCTCCAGCCCTGCGACCAGACCCTCTACAAATGAGGTGACAGACTTTGAATAGTTGCCAAGCAAACAAGGAAGTTCTGTGAGCTTTGACAGTAGAGGGGCTTTAAGAGCATCAGGAAACTCCTGAGGAGCTGTAAGGGGGACTCATCTGGATTTCAAGTTTCACAAAGATTTCCTGTGATTTTAGTGCAGAGAGTGGATTACTGTGAGAAGTGGGATGGGGGAGGGGGTGACTGTGAAGAGTGCAGTGTGGACCAGTGTGGGCACTGGAGTAGTGGCTGGATTTCAACCACATTTTGATGTTATTAACCAAAAACTCAATCAAATTCAATTTTGCAGCATTTAGTTGAGCCAAAACCAGTTTCTGACTCAGCAGTCCTTAGAGCCAGGAGGGGATCAGACCACCCCAGCAGAGTGGACAGAGGGTAGGCTTGCACAAAAAGGAAGTGGCCTTGGAGACACCTGGCTTATGGCTGGTGTGCTTCTGATGTGGAGATGCTGCAAGCAATCTGTCTTCCATGGGTGTGGTATGAGTGGTTGGAAGCCTATGACTGGCTGGCTGGAGGCTGGCTACTCTGGTTCAGACTCAACTACTTTTTATAGAAATATATTATTAAGTTAGGACACAACATGCTACCATGAGTCAGCTGTAGGCTGAATTTGATTTTATTTAATAATATTGGAGTAAGGGCCTGAGGTTCAGCAATAGTGAGGACTTCCCATGCCACATCCAACCCGTTCCTGAGCCACCTCTCCTGTATCAACACTGGGCACAGCTCTTCTCTCCTGTCCCTCTCTGCTAAGGTCTTCAGCAATTGGTGTTTCTTATCCTGCGTTTTTGTTCACTGTGCATCATTCCAAAATTTCCAGCACAGTTCCTTATGTCACTGAATGTTAAAATGGAATGAAATGGTTTTCCTCTTGTCATGCTCCTTTGGTAATGTGGTTTTGTTATAAACATAAGAAAATATTGGCTGGGGCTGAAACTCAGGCCCTGAATGTATAGGCCTTAGGATTTTCCATCTCCAACAATGCTAAACAAAAATTAAACCAAGAATAAGAGGAAGAAAAGAAGGGAGGGATGGAAGGAGGGAGGGAGGGAGGATCCCTTTGAAAAATAAGGTTCCAAATTCACTGAAGAGTATAACAGGAGATAAAGTTTAAATACTCAGGTCACTCTTTGAAACTATTGTTACTTTGAAAGTATTTTGAGTAACAATAATTCTACCAAGTCTTCACATAAATACGAAATTTCTCTGTTAGTTAAGTAAAATTTTTCCAAATTTAGCAATTTGTTTTTAAACCCATCTATGTATTAAGTAGAGAAAAAGTAAACCTTTTTCATTTTAAAAATATTTTAATATTATTTTTATTTTATGTGTCAGAATGTATTGCCCGCATGTGTGTAAGTGCACCCATGTCATGCACTACCCATGGAGGTCAGAAGAAGGCCTTGGATCTTTTGGAACTGGAGTTAGTTACAGACAGATGTTAGCTGCCATGTGGGTGCTGGGATTCGAACCTAGGTACTATGCATGAGCAGTCGGTGCTGTTAACACTGAGCCATTTTTCCAGCCCCAGGAAAATGTAATTCTCAATTTGCTTCCAATAGGGGAAACCAGCAGTGACTGGTTTCCTTAGAATTCCTGAGACTCCAGTGCCCAAAGATATTCAGAAAGACCCTGTAATATGTCCAGAAAGGAATCATTTTTCCAATTCCATCAAAACTAAAGAGTCTTGAGGGAAATGCTCGCTACCTACTGCAGGCAATTTTGAATAAGAAAAGTCTGATTATAATAAAATATTTTGATGTTTTCACTTGAGGGGTGTGAAGTGTTTCTCTGTTCTCCGTCCTCTGGGAGTTTTGACTATTTGAAGTTTTCATATAATAGATTAATTAACAGAAAACTATTTCCACCATAAATATCCAGCTGACAGTGCTTGAAGATAAATAGGCTGCCTGTGCTCTGAGCTCCCTGGTGAACATCAGAGCTGCTCTAGGTGCTATGTAACAGCATCAACAAGCTATGGCTTAGTGTTAATCCTTGAAAATAATATCCCTTTGTGAAAAGAAACCAGCACAGAACTCGGGAAAGGGGAAAGGAGACAAAAGCAACTTCAGGCTCACAGTTGGAGGGGACCTGTATGTGTATCACCACCTCCAGAAGGTGAGGAAGCTGACCTCATTCAGTCTGCAGTCAGGAAGTAGAGGGCCATGAATGTTTGTGCCTAGCTCCCCTCACTCTTTTTGTCAGCCCAGGACTCCAGCCCATGGGGATGGTGCATCCCACGGGGGATGGTGCATCCCACATTTTAATGGGTTTCCCTACCTCAGTTAATCTAATCATGTCTGTGAAAGGAACAAGGAACGTCCTACAACATGTCTGGAGGCCTTTCTCTTTGGTCATTCTAGAGCCTATCAAACTGACAAATATTAACTGTCACAAGTGGGAACCCTGAGTGTGATCTGAGGTGCATGTGTACTGCCTTGAATGCATCATTTGTAGAGTTACAAAACCCTTTGATTTCTGATTTAAAATCAGAAAGTTGGTACATGACACCAGAATCTATATCTAAGTGAACGGTTTGATCAATGGACAGGTCTCAGTTGATTCCTTAGGAATCAGAGAAAATGTAAATTGTAGTCATATTGCTTCTTTAATATATTGTCCAAATGCAATCATCACACTGTGTTACACTGTTTAGCTGTTTCATAGGTAAAAAGGTGTATTTAGGTCCAATGGTTGCTGAAAGCTGGGAATGATCATCCAAAACAACTTACCAAAGACAGGTTTTGCCCCTTCCTATGTTTTTTTTTTTTTTTTTCTCTCACCCCACAGTCAACCGTAGAGGGCACTTGTATCTGATGGAATAATTTTCAGATTGTGAATCTGTAGGATCTGAGAATGAAGAAGATATTCTAGCTAAATGGTACCAACACCTAATATTTTCGTTTGTTTTTTCAGAGAGTTAAAAAGATTTAAACTACTTTCTTTACATATTAGACTTAATTCACCCCATCCTTTATGCACATTTTCATATCACAAATTGATTTTCAGTGATTTCTTTGATCTAATTTTATATAATACTATTTCTAAGCTTTTGAAAGGATTGTTTCTAGGTTACATTATTTTCTCTTGCTCACTGTTTAAGAGTTTCATAAAAATCTGGGGACAGTGCAGGCAGAAAATACCATCACATTTTCCAGTAACGGCAGGGAATCTGGGCTTAGACTTCCTCAACCACCCTCTTCCTGTTCTCCCCTAGCTACCAGTCCATTGCTGAGGATCCAGTTTGGTTTTATTAGGAATAATATTTATAATGCACTGTTAGTTCTCTGATTCTCTCACTACATCCTTGCTGAAAAGTGGATCTGTCAAACATTGCACTAGGCAAAGCAAAAGTAAATAGGTAAGTAAATAGGTAGGTAAATAGGTAGGTAAATAGGTAAGTAAAAAGGAAAGCAGATAAGTACCAGTCTATTCCCTTCCCTAATTATGCTGGAAGTTGTATTTTCAAAGTGAAAATAATAGTTCTAAGTATGGAACAGGACACAGCAGTGCACTGGGAAGAAGCTTTGCACTCAGCTGATGCAGCTCCCATTTTTACCTACTTTTCCATTCTACGAGTTCCATTAGCCCGGAAGCTCTTAGTCCGCGGACCCATCAATCCTTTCCCTAATGCACATGCTTCATGCAGCACTTTGAAAATAATAAGAGATTGTTTTTATCCCCAGCATTAAATTTCTTGACTGCAAAACAGTCATTGACTTTCCCCCCTCTCTTTAAGTCTTCTTTGTATGGTGGCTTCAATACCTGAAATTCCATTTTCATAATTTCTTCTCAAGCTCTAATAACTCTATGTTCAATGGTTTGTTACACCTTAAAGAAAGAGAGAAATAACATTTAGAACTTTTCTAAAATAATTGGACTTCCATCAGTTTGAGTAGCAATTTAAAATAGTAGAAGGCTGGGGCTGGAGAGATGGCTCAGCAGTTCAGAGCACTTGCTGCTCTTCCAGAGGAGCTGGGTCATTTCCCAACACCCACATGGAGGCTAACAACCATCTGTTCAAGAAGATCCAGTGCCTTCTTCTCACCTCCATGGGCACTGCATGATACAGGTGCACTTACATACATGCAGGCAATACACTCATACACATAAAGTAAAATACTAAATAAAATATTTAAAAAATAAAAAGAGTAGAAGGAATTTGAGTATCCATAGAAGAACTTATGACAAAAATGAGCAAAACTTCCACCAGAATGTAAACCTGCATCTGTTCTTTTTTCTGATACATCTTACATGTCTGTCTATTATCATCATTGGAAAAGTCCCACCTGTTTTCACATGCCCATAAATATATTTTTTTAATTTTATTTTTATTATGTGTATGAATGTACTGTCTGCATGTAGGTATGTGCACCCATGTTGTGCAATGCTGCTGGGGTCAGAAGAAGGCGTCGGATTCCCCTGGAACTGGAATTAAAGACGGTTCTCAGCCTCCATGTGGGTGCTAGGGATCGAACCCGGGTCCTCTGCGAGAGCAGTCAGCACTTTTAACCGCTAGGCCATCTCTCCAGCCTGCCCGTAAATCTCAAAGTCTTAATTCATTTTGAATAAAGGGACAGAAAAAGATAAGTATAAATCTATATTTTGTCCCATAGAGGACATAGCATGCGTGAAAACATGCAGGGAATCCTGGGGTCAGCTGTGTGAATGTGTTCTCAGGACAGGTTGTACAGGGAAACTGAGGACACTGGCCCAGTTAAATCCCAGCACTAACTAGTAGAACTTTTCTAAATTCCTGGGACTAAAGTCACGTTACTTTTCTGGCTACACTTGTTATTGGGGTTCATAAGCTATCATAGACATTGCACATCCTGATGCCACAATAATATTGTTAAATGCAAATACACAAGCAGACAAAGTAAAATATCTTCTCAGAAACATTATTCTTGGAGTGTTCAGAGTTGATATTTGAGGAAGAACATCGTTGAAATAAACAGGGCTTTTTTTTTTAATGTGTTTCCAGCACATTAAACTCACTCTAACCTACTAGTCGGAGGAAGGGGAGACCAGCAAACACCAACTCCAGGTCCCTTCCCAAACTGAACTTTGCTCCTATTCTTGGATGGTTGGGTTAGTGGGATTTTCTGGCATGGTTTTTCTGGTAACTCATACTATCGTGAGTCTGCCTTGGCAAACACACCCCACTGAGGGGCATTTTTGTTCCATTTGATGCTGCACTATTCAGGATAAAGAAATCTTGCTGGCAGAGCCCTTCAGTGGAGGGCACAGCACATTTGAGATGCTGGATCTGCACATTGGGGTGGTGTGGGTTTGAAAAGGGTGACCTTTATGAACTAACTGCCTTTTCAGCACTTACCCAATGGGGGTATTAATCACAATGCGCTCTCACACAGCAGCCTAAAGTATTTGTGGGTTTGTGGGCACGGATGGGGCAAACATGGTGTTTTGAGGAATGAAAAATGTCACAGTAATTTCTTTGAATCTGACATTTCTTATAAAGTTAAACATGCTCCTAAGCTCAAACATAGCAAATCTGTTCTATATATTTTCCAGTCGCAATAAAAATATGAGTATGTATGAAAAATCTAAGTAAGAATGTTCAGAGTAGCTTTATAGATAAAAGCTCAGCTGGGAAGCAGTTTAAATACCTAGCCCCAGGTAAACTGGCAACCTGAAGTGTACTCATATGGTAGAATACCTTTTAGCAATAAAAAAAAAAAAAAATGGAACAGCAACATGAAGAAACCTTCAAAACCCTACACTGGGCAAGATCAGGAACAGTGCTATAAAAAAGCACATTTCCATGGATCCTGAAGTCTAGAAAGGAGAAAGCAAGACATTGTGACAGAGCTGGCCACCCATAGCTTTGCAGCGGACCTGGAATGGTGGGAGTGAGCGAATGGTGTTTGTAAGTGATGGAAGGACATACAGTGTAGCAGGCTGATGGGCATGGCGGAGACAGATTTGTCTAAACTCATCAGATGACCCATGTGAAATCTGTGTCCTCTTTATTATTGTCCTTGTGGAGACAAGGTCATTTCTTACTTTTTTTTGTTGCTGATAAAATACTCAGATGAAAAGCAACTTAAGGGAGAAAAGGTTTATTTTAGCTCACACATGCAGCTTGCAATCTGTCTCTGCATGGAATTTCAGTGTTGGGACCCTGAGGTAGCTGTCCCGTCCCTTCCAGTGGGCTGTGTCTTCCCACATTAGTTAATCAGTTGAGGCAACCCCAGCAGGCATGCTCACAGATATGCTCACAGGCCAACCCCATGTAGAATTTCCTCCCAGGTGATTCTAGTTGATTCTAGGTTGTGTTAGGTTGACAGTTAAGACTAACCATCACGGCCACATTATGCAAGCCAGGCTGGCCTCCACCTGGTGATCCTCCTGCCTCAGCCTCCTGAGTACCAGGACCATAAGCATGTGCCACCATGTCTAGCTTGCATTTTGTACATATATTATGCGATTGATATTCGTTCACTCACATGAGTCTTATGCCATAAAGGAAACATGAGAGGATCCCTGAGGGGCCTGTGAGCCTTGTGAAGGGCATGAGAGGTCCTTTCTTAGAACGCTGAGCAAGCGTGTTATGAGTAAATAGGTATACCTCACGTGTATATTAAGGTGAATTTTGGAGGTTGAAGGAGGTTTCAAAGCCCTAGTTCCCAAGGTTGTTCTGTAGATCCCTGAGAAAAATAAGAATATCTCGAACTCTGCTCTTAGTAAAGATGGAAGTCCAATGTTCTGAGCTGCTGACAAACCACTGTTGAGATGCCCGACACCAGCTAATGCAGAAAAGCACCCTTCCAGGAGCTCACAGCAGGCGCTGCATCCGGAGAGGTGATGGAGACAGTTGCAGTGCACCCTGGGAGCGCAGCTCAGTCTGCAGACTGAACATCTGGTCATGTGGCCCAATCTTCAACACCTGCCCGAGTTTTCCTGTGTGACTGAGCAGAAGTAGAAAGTGGGTGATGAAGAAGCAAACTAGAGTAATAGTGCAAAATCCCCACTTGTTACAGTAAATAAGAATCACAACCAAGAAATAAAATAAAAGACACCGAGGATCTCACAGATGGGAGGCAAGAACGTCAAGACAGACCCAAGACATACTTGGAGGAAGTCTTTGAGTTTCAGGCATAAACCAGAGCAGTGACTGACAGTTTGGCTTGTGACTCACTGTTTGTTTCAGCATTTGTCCTGGATTTTATGGAGCTTTGCCCTGGTTACCACTCTTACTGGGTGGTAGAAGGATGTGCTCCTCCCAAAGAAGGAGGAGGAAAAGTGGGGTATGCAAGGACCTGTTAGGATCAAAAGAAAGAAGCACAAAGCTGGGTGTGGTGGCAGGGTGATAATGTTAGCACTTGGGAGACTGAGGCTAGAGGCTTAGCCATGAGTTCAAGGCTAGCTTAGTCTACATAAAGCATCTCAAGGCTAGTCAGAGTTATATAGCAAAGAAAGAAAGAAGGAAGGAAAGAAAAGAGAACAAAGAAAGAGAAAAAGAGGGAGAAGGAAGGAAGATCAAACAAAAGAGAGGTCCATCTGATCTAAGCGCTGCAGGGATGTTTAGGTCTATCTGATCTAAGCAGTGCAGGGATGTTTTAATTGGGGGTGTACGGATAGCTACACTCTTCAACTTGACACGCCTAGGGAAAGGGAACTTCAACTGCAGGATTCCCTCCATTGGATCAGCCTGTGGCCACGTCTGTCTGTGAGGCATGTTCATGACTGTTCAGTGATGTTCATTGTGGGCAGTGCCACCCCTTGGAAGGTGGTCCTGGGTTGTATAAGAAAGCAGGCTGAGCAGACCAGGAGCAAGCTAGAAAGCAGCAACACTCCTCCATGGCCTCTGCTCCAGTTCCTGCCTCGGGTTCTGGCTTGCTTTCCCTCAGAGATGGGCTGTGACCTGAAGTGTGAGATGCAATGATCCCCCCCCACACACACACACACATGCTTTTGGTCATGATGTTTATCACCACAGGAAACCGACTCCAAACAACATTTCTGTATTCGTCACTGTTCTATTGCTGTGATGAACTATGATCAAGGTGACTTATAAAAGTGATAGTTTAAGTTCCTTGCTCTGAGATCTTCAATTTCTTGGGGTCCCCACTACCACCCAAACCTTGCCTTCACAGCTTCACAAAATGGCATATTCCAACCTTCTTTATGCAACTATTTCCTGTACTGCCTGGGCTCCATGGTTCTCTGAAACCACAAGGTAGAATGGATGACTCCCCGACCCCAACAGACACACTCTTGTACCTTCCATGCTTCTAGAGCCAGCAGGAGGCGAACAGGGATGCTAAATGAGACTGTCACCTTGGGGTGGACCTTGGCACCTATCTTCCACATTATCAGCAAATTTTGAATGTTGTGGTTTGTTAAGAGCAGAAAGCTCTTGAGGCTTTCTCCTGTTCAAGTCACTAGATGGGTTCTTAGCCTGAGGGCACGTTTTCCATTGTTCAAAGGCATCTCTAGAGTCCTCTCCTTAATGGCCCTAATGTCCTTAACAACGGGAATATCTTCCAGAACATGCCTTGGCTGCCTTTTCCTTTCCAAACTGTACATTTTAAATTTCTTTCTGCCCCTTCTCACTTGTTCACAGTAGATATGCATAATATTCAGCATTAATAACCACACCACCCATTCAGTGTTAGGTTATCCTGACATTTTCTCAGTCAAAGAAATCAGCCCATTACATTTTCATTTAGCCTCAGGGAAGTTCTAAGGCAGTGGATAGGGAGCAGCTATAATTGTAGCCAAATACCCCAATGGCCAAGTCCTTATTTCCATCTCTTTCTGCAACATCCTAAGCAGCCAGGCCTCTACTAGACCAGCCTGATAAGCACTGCTTACAGTCTTATCCAAATCTCAAATGTCTTACTCATTCCTCAAAACAAACAAAAACACCACAGACAACAACAACAACAGCAACAACAACAACAACAACAACAGCAACAGCAACAAAGCCTGGTCAGGTTCTTTACAGCGACACCCAACCCCCAAAGCTTCGGAATCCTTTGTACTAGTTACCCTTCTGTTCTGAAAAAACACCCTAGCCAAGGCAACTTATGGAAGAAAGAATTTATTGGATTTACTGTTCCAGACTGATGAGAGGCAGCTGGAGCAGACAGTTGAGCACAGGCATCTTCAAGCACATGGAGGAATCAGAGACTAGAAATGGGAATGGACTACCTGATATCACAGCGAACTCAGTGGCACGCTTCCCCTAGCTTGGCCTTACCTCCTAAAGGTTCCATGGCCCTCTCGAATAACACCACCAACTGGAGACCAAGTACTCAGATAAGGGACATTCTCCTTCAAACTGCCATAGCTGTCTAGAGAGATGGCTCATTTATTAAGACCAATTACTGATCTTCCCTAAGGATCCAAATTTGGTTCCCAGCATCCATGTCAGGCAGCTTACAACTGCATGTAACTCTAACTCCAGGGATTCTAATGACCTTTTTCTAGACTCTGGCAACATGTACTTATCTGTACAAACCCACAGACACATAAGCAAATACATAATTAAAATATTGTGTGTGTGTCTATATGTGTGTGTGTGTATGCAATGTTTTAATACATTATTTCTCCTGTTATTTCACATTAACTGAGATTCTATATGCCCTGTTAGTCTAAAAATATATTCACTTAAGAAAGCAATCCTTAGAAATTAGGGTGTTTTATATTTGACACTTAACAGGATGCTTAGAGATTTAACTTAAAAATGAGAACAGACATACATATAAAATACATGTTTTCAGCCAGGCGTGGTAGTGCACGCCTTTAATCCTAGCACTTGGGAGGCAGAGGCAGGGGTATCTTTGTGAGTTCAAGGCCAGCCTGGTCCACAGAGTGAGTTCCAGGACAGCCTGGGCTCCAGAGAGACCCTGTCTCGGAAAGACAAAAAAAAAAAAAAAAAAAAAAAAAAAAAAAAAAAAAAAACATGTTTTCCAGGTAGTCATGGGGATTATGAAAGCTCATGTGGAAAGAAGTTCTCCACATAGAAAGAGGTTCAGTTATCTTTAAAACACCTGATGTGCAGAGCCTGTGTAGAGTCTCTCTGTGATGATGTCTGTTTTTCTCTATCATTTTATTTTAATTATGTGTGTATGTAAATGTGTCTGTGTAGAGGCATGTATTCTTGAATGCAGTAACGACAGGGATGGAACCTCTAGAGCTGGAGTTGCAGGTGTGGTGAGCCATACAACACGGGTGCTTAGAATTGAACTTAGGTCCTCTGGAATATCAGCATGTACCCGGGTTCCAGTCTGTGGACAGGTGTTCACTGCCTCTCTCAGGTTCATGCCCAGGTCCCAGACCGGGTGGGCGGGGCCCCAATCTGGTTATCAGGTTCAACTTCCAGCGCTCAGGCCCCTCTCACTGGATTCAGGGTTCCTATAAGTACTTTCTGCTGGCATCTGATTATCTTAAGGCCTTGGGTGAAGTGTAGCCTCTGACTCAGCTAAATTCATACATATCCTCTACAGCTAATATCACTTCAAATCCACACATCTTTCTTTATGCTACTTATTGCTAAATTATCTCAAATTCACACATCTTAATTATGCTCCTACCAGTAGTGTTAACCACTAATCCATCTCCCCAGCCCAAGTGACTATTTAATGAGAAATATATAGTTTGCTATTTTCCAGAAACCTTTGAGCAGAGGGAGGGCTACATATGGGCTAGTAAACTTGTCAGACCCCCCTGCTGCCTCTCCATCAAGTCAGAAAGAAGGGCATCACAGATTGTAAACAAGGGATCTATCTCAGTTTCAGATGTGATCTATAAATGCAGACACTTAACTTTGCTACAGACCTGTTGGCATTATTTTCTCATAATATAAGTATATATATTATATATATATATATATATATTGCAGGATGTAGTTCATGATAAGAGTGCTCTGTCTGTCTGTGTTCTATTTTCGCAATTAATAATATTGAGTATGTGAGCTTGTGTTTCTCACAAAAGGTATTTGTGAGCTCTGGAGTGGCAGATGCAGTTTAGACCAATGGACTGTGTCCTGCAGCTCCAGTTGTGGTCTGGAAACTCCGGTGCTGGGTTCTACTGCATTGGGAGGAAAGCTGTTCTTTTTGAAGCTGCTGTAGTGTTCTAGAGAGAGGAAAAAAAAGCCAAAAAGCTACAGCTCTGATTGTATGAGGTGTTATGCTTGTGTTTGTGTGTGTGTGTGTGTGTGTGTGTATACTTGTGAGAGAAATGCAGACAAAAAGAGACCCAGAATTAATATATATTTTTGTGTTTTTATTCAAGACAAAACATTCATACATTAACAGGAAGATTTATTCACTTCAAGTTAGTAGACCCAATCCCAGACAACTCATTAAAAGAAGGCTTTGTGCTTTCCATTTGTTTCCATTTGAGAATATGAGATTACATGGTTCAAAAAATGTGTGTGTATCCCTCTATATTAAATTCCAGTCAGTGATTACAAATTATTATAAAATCCCTGCAATTACTCTCTCTAACATCTGCATTATATGGTCTAAGGATTACTTTACAAAACACCCTGAGAATATTTCAGTTGCTTTGGGGAGAGTGTTAAATGAGTTTAAGGCTTACTGTAACCATTGATTTGTTTGGTTAAACCAAGAATTTTATATAGCATCTACGTCACGCCCTCACTTCAGTTCATTGTTTTCATTTGTACATGTAGAACTGCCTCTTAAAGGAAGAAAGTGTGGAATGTAGACTCCTGTTTCCTGTTGCATGAAGAAACTGGGGCTCACTGGCTCACCCAACAGTGTCCTGTATGCCACCCACATAAGTCAGTATCAGAAAAATGTTTTCCCTTGCCTAGTTCATTGGGTTTCCTTCAGCTAGTAGAGTCTGCCATTAAAAAACCAGGGGCCTTACACTTAAATGCATTAACGCCGATTCCCAGAAATTCAGGATGTGATGTTACCATATGCAATGGAGGTCTCTAGGCTAGCCAGTATGGTGACATTTGTGAGAGAGCCATTCAGTAACAAAGAGGGTCCTATCTGCCAGGCCACAGGTAAAGGAATCCTGAAGCCCTATTCTGTCCTGGCACTGGCCATAGGGCTAGGTAGCCACAGCCCACGACTGCCGGCTCCCAGCTTGTGCACCTGTGAAGGCTCCAGCTTTGCAAATGCCCTGTGTCCACAGTTCTATGTTCTTCTAAATCCATGGGGTGGATTCCAGTTGTGAGAATGAAAACTATAAATAATGATTCTTAATGGAGAAATACAGAGACTGTCAACCCCATAGACTTCATCCCAGTCTCCTTTTAAAAACAGATCTTGTCCTTCATAGTTTAACTGTCAACTTGACACAGCCTAAAGTCACCTGAAAACAGAGATCCTATTGGCCTGTGAGCATGTCTGTGGGGCGTCGTCATGATAAGGTTGGAGGATGCAGCCCACTGTAGGCAGCTCCATTCCCTGGGCAGGTCATTCTGGACTATGTACAAAAGTTAGCTGGGCACGAGCAGGGGAGCAATTCAGTAAGGAGTCTCCTTTAGAGCTTCTGCTCTAAGTTATTGCTAGAGTGCCTGCCATGATTTCCCTCAGTGATGGACTGTGTCCTGGAAGTGGAAAGTAAGGACATGCTCGCTTCTGCTAAGCTGCTTTTTGCCAAGAGCCCATAGAATAGCAACAGGACTCCTGGAGAACCACTTTCTCTATTAAACATTCTGCTTTGGAAAGTAGAACGTATGTGATGTGTTTATGAAGTGTGATGATGTTGCACACATTACCCTTTGAATGTGATTTAATGTTTTCTCCTTGATATTTTTATCTTATTTTTAGGGTCTCTGTGTGCTTACTATTTCCATAACTTCAGCTAATAATATCACATGCAGGGCTGGAGAGATGGCCTAGCGGTTTGGTGGGCCAACTGCTCTTACAGAGGACCTGGGTTTGATTCCCAGCACCCATATGGCGGCCAAGAACCGTCTTTAACTCCAGTTCCAGGGGAATCCAACACCCTCTTCTGACCTCCACAGCATTGTATGACATGGGTGCACAAACCTACATGCAGACAGTACATTCATATGCATAAAAATAAATAAATAAAAATAGTTAAAAATAATATCACATACAATATACCTAATATTTTATCCTCATTTATATTTTTGAATATATCAAATCTGCATTTTGAAAAAGCAGTTATTATATTTCGAAAGTTGTTTTCTTTGCTGTGGTCTGTTTAGCTTTTGTATAAACTATTTTGGGACATTTTATGTCATATATAATATGAATTTTAAGTTTAAATTCATTCTTTGACTATTCTTTTATTAATTTACTTTGCCCTTGATCTGCATCATATTTTTATCTTTATCATCCTCAAAATTGTTTTTATTTCTGACATTATGCTAAGCACATTTTCTTGTGTATTTTTCATTTAAAATACTCTCTAGAAATTTTCCTACATACCCACCTATTTCTTCTTTTAAATTATATAGTTTGCTTTCGACTTAGTCAAAAGAAACATCCTTGGGAGAGAACAGACCTGGGGAATTCCAAAGACCAGAGAATTTTGTATGCTGGAGCTGTGTGTGTGTGTGTGTGTGTGTGTGTGTGTGTGTGTGTGTTGGGGGGGTAAGTAAGGTAAAAGAAGTAGAAAAGTTAACATTTACAAATTGGAAAAAAATCTCCAGCCACTCTGTCACATGGGTGTTCTGGTCTAGCCCAGTAGACTGTGTGCTTTCTTTTTAAACAGGGTTGTAATATAGCAGACTGTCAAATTTCAGCCCTGAAAGTTGACCTAAAAAATTAAGTCACACAAAAAATTTTATTAGGCAATTGCTATTGTGCATCCTATTTTATGAGGTGCTCCAAGGTACCTAATTTCAGCTATTACTGTAAGAATTAGAAAGTCCTAAGCCCAACAAGGAGTACTTGGAGGTTAAGAGCAATATCCACGTGGCTGCAGACGGGAGTCTGTCCTGGTTCGCATCGGCAATAGCTTGCCTGGCCATTGGCAGTTACCAGGCCGCGAAGTCTCCAAGGAGCATCTGTCCTTTTTCCATCTGCATTTGAGATGTACAGCTACAACCTGATAGTGTGTGATTTCAACTGGCTGGAGGCCTAATTAGTTGCGGTGCAAATTGGAAGGCAATTAAGTTACTATTTAACATTTGGCCCAACATGAATAATTTGAATTTCTAACATCTTCACCAAAAGTTCTCTCTTAGACAATTTGCTTCAAAATTAAAACTTAATTTCAAAGAGGAATTTTAATTTTTGTTAATCTTATATTTTAAATGAGAAGGTTGACAAGAATTCCAGTGATTTTAGAGATGAAAGGGGCCTTGTTCCCCAGGGCTCTTCTGTAGGTGGAATCCAGAGTTTGTCTACAAGTGAATTCAGTCCATCTACTTCAAAAGAAGCAAAAATACCTCCTGCTTTGATTTCACAAAAGCTTTTGAGAATGAATAGGTGTGAAAATATTTCGCATATTGTGTGGTGATAAATTCTAGATACAATTAAGACAAATCGTTTTAATATTTTTGTCATGACGGAGAAAGATGAGTTTTGAGAGCTCCTGGGACTAGCTCACAAATCCAATCACTCTAACTGCTTTCTCTTGTGGAAAGTCCTACATCATGATTCTAGATCAAATTAGGCAATCATCAATTTTAGAGAGTACACCTGCTTTGGTAATATCTTACGTCTCCATTTCCCTTCAAATAAATGATATAAGATATAATTTCTTACACACATAACAAAGACTAGATAAATACTTGGATGTTTATTAAAAGGCTCAGTTTATTATAGTTCCATCACAATTTACAATAGAAAGTTTTAGTTTCTATGCTGCATGCAATGCAATATGTTAAAGAAAAGCTCACTGCTTTATCTTTGTTCCTGTTAATGTACAGAGTTCAAAGTCATATGATCTTAAAGCTTTATACCAAATATGTTTGGTGTAAGGCAAGTAAGATGATAAGTGCCAGTATCTAACAAGTGACTTGTTGCTATGCACTGTTCCTGAGGAATGGATGTCGAGGGTAGTAAACAAGAGGACGTGACCTTCAGGCAGGACTAGGGACCAAAAACAGTCTTCTCCAAATTTGCACCGATTGTTCTGCCAACCAGGCCATAGGAGACTAAGCAATTACTGAATTTATGTTTCCTAGCACTGAAAAGGAAAAAGGTAGTGTTACTAGAAAAACATCTAAGCAGGAAGCTGCCTTCAGGCCCGGGTATCTGGGGAATCCTTCCATAGTCATCCTCAGCAGGAAGAAGGACTCAAAAGAGCAAGTTTAACACTCAGGGACCAGAAAACAAGTTCAGACACTCTGCCCAGTGATTAAGCAGCAGCCTGGGGCATTCATGACGTCACTGCATCGTGGGTCATCATGTCGCCAGATTTCGGGAGGTCACGGTCCCTGTCAGGTGGGAACCGAGTTTTAATTCATCAGGGAAGGTAAAAGTGTCGCTTAGCTACCCTTTCAGAAATCTTTAAACGGCGGGCACACAGAATAGACATTCCAGCTCTCTGGAGAGCTGGACCTGGACTGCTTTCATCAGTTAGCACAGTGGATGATGGTCCTCTGGGTGAGCACTTGATGAGAAGGTTGCTGCGGGTTTATGGACATGTATTTTACAATGAAACAAATGGCATCCATCTGGTAGAAAGCTCTCTGTGTGGACTGAAAACTCACGCAGGGTAGCCACCATCTTCTGAGCTGGCCACTGAATGTGTGACTGCCTAAACTTTTCAAGCTGTTTAACTTTATTTCATGTCGGCTTATATTGTATCATGTCTCTCCTTCGCTAAGAAACAGGGGCCAAGCAGAGATACTTAGAAGCAGCACTGCAGCCAGTCCTTCCTCCCAACTGCAAGTGATGGGCACTTTACTTAAGAATTTACCAAGACGGGGGCTGGAGAGATAGCCTAGTGGTTAAGAGCACCTACTGCTCTTGCAGAGGACCCGGGTTCGATCCCCAGCACCCACATGGCAGCTGAGAACCATCTGTAACTCCAGTTCCAGGAGAACTCCAGTTCCAGGGGAATCCGACACTCTCTTCTGACCTCCGCGGCATTGCACGACACGGGTGCACAAACCTACATGCCCAGACAGTACATTCATACACATACAAAAATAAATAAAAATAAAATAAATTAATAAAAGAACTTACCAAGTGACAGATATTTCCATTTTGAGACTCATAATCTTGGGAAGCAATTACTGACTTCAAAAATAATTACATTAGGGTTTGGAGAGATGGCTGAGCAGTTAAGAGCACTGGCTGCTCTTACAGAGGACGCAGGTTTGGTTCCCAGACTCTACATGTCTGCAAACAACCACCCATAGTAACTCCATTTCCTGGGGATCTGACATCCTCTTCTGGCCTCTGTGGCGTACATATGAACATTCAACAAAAATGGTTACATATATAAAGTAAAATAAGAGAATTTATATAAATAACGGTAACATGATGAACTCCAAAATGATACTACAGGCAGGGTGTTAGGATGTGTCTACACTGGCATTCCTGTTGAGGTGTGGAGAGAGGATCCACACAGAGCAGGAATGAAGGCACCTCTGGCGGAGAGGAGAGCGTGCCATTCATCTTGCCGTTACTGGGACAAATACTGGAGCCAATCAGTTTAGAGAGAGGAAAGGTCCACCTAAGCTCGAGGTTTCTGAGGCTCAGTTCCTGCTCCGTGTTTGAGGAGGCAATGCACTGCAGCAGGAACTGTTAAACAGCTGGTGTTCATTTCCGGGGGCCCAGGACTGAAATGGACAGGGATGTGCTCCTCTTAAAATGCCTCCCAGTGGCCATTCTCTCACTCACCCCACCTGTTAAGGATTCCCAGTGGCACTGTGGACTGTGGACCTTTGACATATGGGCCTTTGGGGGACATTTCCAGATCCAACTCTAACAGGTAGTTTGGCAGTTTCAAAAGAAAAAGCGCTGGGAAGGAGGCGGAATCAACACTAGAAGGATGCCAAGGGCCAGGCTGACACAGCTAGAAGATCAGACCTGGTTCTGGGGGCATTTGGCAAAGGAGTGGCTCCTGCTGTCTTTGAGGAGGACCTTGGTAGCTCCAGCCACGTGGCAGCCGTCCCATTCTGAGGACTGGTTTACAAGCCTCCCCCTCCCTCAGAGCAACCAGAAGTCAAAGATGACACAGGCCTCAGAACCCCAGCAAACCCACACAGGAGCGTATCTCCCTGTGCCTTCCCTCCCCTCAAGGTGACAGAGTCAGCTTGCAGTCAGGCTCCCAAAACTACCTAGGAAACAAAGGAATGAAAACTTAAGAAATTTTCACAATATATGGCTTTAAGAAAAATAAGCTAAGGTAGATATCATGCTAACCACCCATTTAATGGGTGGAGCCAATGTCATGCAGAGTAGCTATCACCACTGTCCTCTTAGATCTCCAAGGAAACCCCAACTCCACCTGCCCATGGCCTCCTCTCTTTATCATCCCTCCAAGGCCTGCCCATGTTTGACTGATCAAACAGAACCAAAGGACCAGTATTTCTGGATCTTATTCAAACATTTTTATTATATTATGAGGAGCCCTGACATCGATTCCAAAGGGGCCCAGCTTTTTGGGCATTGTGTTTAAAACTACTATCTTCAGCTATGAAGGAAAAATTTGTTGCTGGAGTTTTCTTGGTTTGATACTTTCCACAGCAGGTTCTTCACAGGATTAACTGGAAAAAATTACTGGCATGTGTTTTTGCTCAGTGATGATATTTCCACAAAGCAATGAACAAACAAGAAGTGTAACTATTAACTATTTCCTGTAACATGTATGAAGTCCTTGAGTTTCAGAGAGAGTTTTTTTTTTAAATCACAGTATTTGCTACACGCAGGGTTTTTTCATATGTTTATCTACATTTTTACTAGTTTACTTGTTTTCATTTTATGTATATGAGTGTATTGCTTGCTTGTGTGTAATTGCACCATGTTGTACAATGCCTGTAGAAGTCAGAAGAAGATTCCCCTGGAACCAAACTTATGGATGATTGTCATCTGTCATGTGCGTGCTGGGAACTGAGCCTGGGTCCTCTGCAAGAGCAACCAATGCTTTTAGCCACTGAGCCATCTCTCCAATCCCCATGTTTACCTACTTTTTAAAAGAAGGAACTTCTAGGTCTCTCCCACCACCAGTCTCCTCTCTGGTTACTTGATGCCTGGGAGTTCACATTTTCCCACAGTCTTAGTAACCAGAGATTCCAGTTTTTATCTTAATGGCTTTCTCAGCTGCATAAACATTTCCCCTTAAGAGCCTCCCAGTGTTGTCTCTGGGCTCTCTTGTTTCTTTCAATAAAGCTTGGCAACAAGGCCTTGGTCTAATTACTGCTAAAACTTTCCAAAGGCAAGAAATAACTTTTTCATATCCAGCCTATCTAGTCCAGCTCTTGGCTCGGGAATGAAATCGATGGTGAAGAATTACTTAAAATCCTTCATTTATTAATCATTCCTTTAGAAATGGTAGGTATCAGAATTAAAGCTCTTATAGCCATCGTGTTCCTCAAAACCAATTAGCTGGGCTGGAGAGATGGCCTAGCGGTTAAGAGCACCGACCGCTCTTACAGAGGACCCGGGTTCGATCCCCAGCACCCACATGGCGGCCGAGAACCGTCTGAAACTCCAATTCCAGGAGAACTCCAGTTCCAGGGGAATCCGAGACCCTCTTCTGACCTCCACGGCATTGCACGACACGGGTGCACAAACCGCCATGCAGACAGTACATTGATACACATACAGAAATAAATAAAAAAAAAATTAAAAAAAAAAAAACAATTAGCTTAGAGGTCTAAGGGACATGATAAATCTTGTGACATAAATCCTCCCTTAAGGAAGTCACCACCCCTCTCCTTAAATCATTTAATTAAATCACAGTTAAATGAAAGATAGCAATGGTTTTTAAGAGGTTGAAATGGGATTTACACCAATACGACCCTCCATGAGTGCCAAGTCTCTCTGTGCCTTCCACTCTGACCGTCACTGATTCCCTGAGTTGTTTCATCCTTCCTGTAGGAAATATTTCTCAGGAAACCCCTCTGTTTTAGGAAATGTGCTACATGTTAAAAATCAGCAGAGAACAAAACAATTAAATATCCCTGCTCTGACAGAGCTGTCATTCCAAGGCTGAGAGACAGATTAAAAACAACCCTGGTTTGTTCTATATTTCAAAGTGCATTTGAATGTGATTGATAAGGCGAGAGCAAAGAGGGCAGGGTGGGGAGCTACTCCCGCATCTCCGAGTGGGTGGCTCTGGGTGATGAGGGAACGAGGCAGGTGCCTCTCTGGGAAGAGTAGCTTCTGTAGGTGGCAACCACGCTTGGTGTACTTGAGGGTAAAATAGTGTCAAGACCAGACAATTAGAGTCCCCGGGCTTTAGGGGAAAATAGTGATACGAAGTGCAAGTAAATGTGAAATTCCCTGTTCTCATCAGCTTAAGGTATATCACCAATAAATTTAAATAAATTCTCAATGTTTTGGTATCAGCACAAAGACAATTATTTCCATCACCGCTTAAAGGAGCCCTGTGCCTCCTGAGACGCTTTCTCCCAGTCTCCACCAGCTAATCCTCTGTTTTCTATCTCTGGATTTCCCTATTTGGACATTCCATCTGAGTAGGCTCATACCATAGTGGCCTGAGTGGTTGACAGGTACTTCGTTTTTTATATTTAAAAATATTTTATTTAGGGGCTGGAGAGATAGCCTAGCGGTTAAGAGCACCGACGCTCTTGCAGAGGACCCGGGTTCGATCCCCAGCACCCACATGGCGGCTAAGAACCGTCTGTAACTCCAATTCCAGGAGAACTCCAGTTCCAGGGGAATCTGAGACCCTCTGCCGACCTCCGCGGCATTGCACGACACGGTGAACAGACCTGCATGCAAACAAATACATTCATACACTACAAAATAAATAATAAAAAAATATTTTATTTATTATTTTTTTTCATTTTTTAACATAGTAATAATTTAATGAGTACAAGCATCCTGCATGTAAAACCCAATTTTTTTTTGCAAGCAGTTGTGCCCCCCCAAAAAAAAAAAAAAATCCCACAGAAGAAAGGTCCCCCCAACCAATTCAAGCAATGGGGGGCTTGTTATGTTTATTTTTTTAAAAAAAAAATAATATCCGAATTTTGATCAAATAAGTTGGGTCCCAGTCCCCACCTTGATATTGGGCCCCCCTTGTTTATTTTTTCAA
>VZQC01005584.1:233187-347027 GCA_009823505.1 Rhizomys pruinosus
TGGAGTAACACAATATGAAAGAAACTACCTTAAAGACAGAAATCCTATCAAACAATTGCATTATAAAATGGTCTCTTTCATCCCCTCCTTGCTGAGGGAAAAATAATAATTTGATATTTGCAGTGAAATGATTAGTTGTTTGAGTCTGAGGCAACACAGCCTGTTGTTGAGAAGGAGCACTCAGCAACTGCTGAGAAGTTCCCATAGAACTACAAATGTTTTCTTGATTTTTGCAAAGATCCTTGTTTAATTGCATTTCTCTCATTTTCGCAAACAATTGCAACATTTCTTAAATGGAATTTATTCCCTGAAAATTCCTTTCCTAGTTGCCTGAAAATGAAGAGCCCCCTTGATTTAGTCATAGACTCAGTGGCGTGTGGCAAGCGCCCTCTTGGTTAGATCATGGTGTCTTTCTGAGAGTTAAATGTGTTCTGCATAGTGATAAATAGCTCTGCACACATATACATGCTACAATGCCTGAGACCAGATGGGATAATAGTCTAAATTATATCCATACCAAGTATTTTATCATGTGCCCTCTATTCTAAGAGCTCGTTTTCTTCATGACCATTCTATGGCACAAAAAATTGAAGCATTAATAATTATTACTGCGTTTTCTTTTATGGGCTGCCTAACCAGATTCCATACTTGGCATGATGACCTCTGGCTTCTACAGTCAGGAGTCTGAAGGCAGCACTCACTCATTCACTTCCTATTCCCTTCCAATCATCATGTCTCTCTCTTGTCATGATTCCTGACAGATTGGATGAACACTGGGGGCACAGGCACCTTCTTATTTCTTTCCTAAGACATACGGCCTAAGGAGGAGAGAGGCCGTTGCTATACACACTAAACAGATGGCTCCCGGCACCAAGAGCCACACCTTGACTTCTTGCCAAATTTCAAATCAAGCTTTTCAACACGCAGCTATTCTAGTTAGTAAAAAGAAAACTTACTACAGCAAACAGTACTTTTTTTTTAACTTCTAAAAGCTTTTGAAAGATGGGATACCACCATCCATAGATTGTGATTTTTTTTCTTCTGCCTTACTGAGGTTGTAAACAATAACATTTTCCATTGGAAGCCTGAAAAGGTAGCTTCCTAATCTCCTGACAACCAGGACATTTAAGATAGCTTCGGAGCACACCGAGTTTCTCTTCTTATTACCTCTGTGTGCAGTGGCTAGATCCACCCAGCTGGACCTATCCCAATAATACTGCCTTCTGATTGGTTAATTTTGGCTTAATTTTCCTTTGGAGAAACTTTGGCTTGCCGTTCCTTTGGACCATACGAAGCAACAGTGGTTTGCATGGAAACCTCTGTAAAAAAAAAAATACATTAATTCCTTCAGAAATGTACACTTTATTTAGGGGGGTGTCTACTCCGTTCCTGAAAGAGAAAGCTTGGCTTTACTGCTGGATGGAGGAGTAGTCATGGGGCTGAGACAGTTATCTTTCTGTGCATGAAAGACTGAATGTGACCTCACATATTTTTGACTTCAAAATTATCTCAAGAACCACATCTCACAGTCGAAATGCACAGGCTGTGATCCGGGTTCAGTACTGTTACTTTTTTTTTTTGTAAGGTTTGTTCTATTTTATTTCAGCATGCATGTGCGCAGGGGTGTGTGTGTGTGTGTGTGTGTGTGTGTGTGTGTGTGTGTGTTCAGGTGCTCACATACTAAAACCAGCAAGGGCTGTTAATTGCTGAACCAGCTTCCCAGCCCCGTTTGTTTTGTTGGGCTTGTTTTTTCAATGCTTATTCCCTATATTTCCCTAAGTCCCCCCCTAGGACGACTTGCCCTGGCTTCCTGAGGACAACCAGACAGTTACTGTCTTAGCAGGAGAAGTTCTATGTCCTTGAAATCCCTCAGTTGCAGGCAGACAATCTTCATTTCTCTTTTCTTTTTTCTTTTTTTTTTCTTTATTTTTATTTGATGTGCATGCATGTATTGTGTACATGTATGCAAGTGTACCCATGTTATCCAATGCCCATGGAGGTCAGAAGAGGGCATCAGATCCCCTGAAACTGGAGTTATGGATGGTTGTTAGCCACCTTGTAGGTGTCGGAAATCGAACCTGGGTCCTCTGCAAAAACAGCCAGTGCTCCTAACCACTGAGCCATCTCTCTAGCCCCCATTTTCCTTTTAAGATCATGATAGGCTGTTGAAGTGACATTTAACTTCACAGAAGAGACCAGCAAATCAGAACCAGAAACTGACAGGCAGGTCTGTCCATGGTGGTTTGAAGTGTGGTTCCCATACCTGCAGAAATGCTTGAGAACTTCCCCTATGTCACTCGGGTTCATGTTCTTCCTGTTGACTTCTTGTTGTTTTGAAGGGAACACAGCCTGAGGTACTGCTTTGACTTGGTGAAATTCCATTCAAACTGCCATGATCCCTTGAAAGATCAAGAACACTGTGAAAACGTAAAATAGAACTCAGTTGTGTTTATCCAACTCTTGGACTCTGTTAACTTCCCAGAGGGATACTGACAATTTCTGATAAGACCCATCTCACAGGCTCCCTGGAGTCTCTCTCTCTCTCTCTCTCTCTCTCTCTCTCTCTCTCTCTCTCTCTCTCTCTCTCTCTCTGTCTCTCTCTCTCTCTCTCTCTCATCTTTCTCTATCTCTTCCTTGGCTCAAGTTTTGATTATTAATGTGTGCTACCATGTCCAGTCCAACCCTGGTCCTTTGTAGGGTTTCTGTAAGCCTGCTCTATTAGAGATCCCTGGATACTTGAATCCATATAAGTTAACATTTGTGTGAGTGATAAAAATACCATAAAATACTGCAAAATGTGGATATTCATGAGAGAATTTTTAAGGAGTCACATGATCATCTTACATGCTGTCTAATCCTTATAAAATTAATTGGGTCCTGATCTCAAGAGAGAAATGAGGAAGTTTAATCTCTTTGTTTTCTTAATAGTCTCTCAGATAATTTTGCATTGGAATAATGTATTTTCTGACTACATGTGATATTTTAGTTCAGCTGACCATTATCTCTGCATGCATGTACCCTTTTGGTAACTGTCTTAAACAACCATGCACTGGGCATCTTTGAAGACCATCTCAAAAGTTTGGTTTGGTGATGGGGTAGGGTAAGATTTTTATATCTCCTTTTTATAATTTCTAACAGATTCAAGGTTCTAGGATCTATTTCAAGTAGTGTGAAATCAGGAAAAATCTCTCACCTGGTTCTTTTTAGTTGGTATAACTTTTATTTACTCTCTGGGAACACATGTGTAGAGTGTAGTTTGATCCTGTCTGCCCCAACTTCCCTCTTCCCATTTCTCCCAGACCCACCTTCCCATGTCACCTCATGGTAGTGGGGCCATCCTCACCAGGAACACCATCCCCAAAGAAAACCAACTTTCCCTCCCCAGCAGCCATCAACTGCTGAAAGCTCCTCAGCTGGGGTGGGGCCTGGCCAGCCCCTTCCACCTCCATGCAGGAACTGTGACTGGTTTGATCTCGTACTGAAGTTCTCTGTAAGTTACTGTAGTGGTAGAACTTTTCAATTGCCTTTAATCCTAGCACTTGGGAGGCAGCGGCAGGCAGATCTCTGTGAGTTCAAGGCCAACCTGGTCTACTGAGTAAGTGCCAGGCCAGCCAGGGCTATAGGGAGACCTTGCCTCAAAACAAAACAAAACAAAACAAAACAAAAACAAACAAAACTAAACTAAGCAAAACAAAAAGTACTTGGGATCAATGCTGGCTTGAGTTTCCACGTCATGGTCTGTTAGAGATGGAATTCAATCAGTTTAAAGAACAGCTCACTTTTCTAACAGTTTTTAGTAATACTTTTTCATCATAGAGAATGAATTCACCTTTTCCTCCATTTCCTGGTTAAAGCTCTATTATTCCTTTAAAACCATGACAAATTACATATATGTCTGTGCCCCAATGATCTGCATGGAGTGAAGAAGCATAGGGCTGGGTTCAACTGGACAGCCATTACAATGTCTGAGTTCAAGACAAGAATGCAAATTGTGTCTCTGTGTCACATACCTACATGTTTAGTGTTTCACCTGGCAGCCCTAGGACGTGCTCCTTAGAGATTGTCTCTAGGGCATGGAGAAGAAAGAATCTCCTATCCCCAGTCAGCTCTGAGCAGTGTGTGTAGCAGAGTAGGTCCACAGGTGCAGAGAGAAGCCTTGCCAGAGACAGTTCTGTGTGGTGACTGGACTCACGTGACCAGAGCATGTACTGCACAGGTGAGGACCTGCCTGCTCCCTCTCCAGCCTCGAGGCACACGGGAGAACTGCGACCATAGCAGAACTGCTTCCTTGTTTTGTTGGTGACATTATTTGCACACATGCATACTTTGATGCTTTAGAGTCCTTTTGTTGTCTTTCTCTAGCTCCCAGATATAAGCTGTGATTTATTTTTCTTCAACCTATAAACACACCCCCACATACACACACCATACACACACACACACACACACACACCACGAGTGATATAAAAACTGCATAGCCAAACATGTACAAAGCGACCAGATATGTATCCTAAGCATGTGCACACATATTCACATGTTTGCTAATGCTTGTTCTCTATTCTCTGGTTTCCAGAACACAGCCAGTTCAGTTCTCCTCTCCTTTCACTGTAATTCCCATTATTTTTTACAAAGAGTCCTAATCTGCCTTTTTCAAACAGGGTCTCTCTTTAGTCTCAGCTGGCCTGGAGCTTACTATGTAGACCAGGCTGGCTTTGAACTCACAGAGATCCACCTTCCTCTGCCTCCAAAGTGCTGAGATTAAAGGCTTGTGCCACCATGCCCAGCTAAAAAAAACTTTTTACAAGACCAGAATCTTAAAAAAATAGCCGGGCATGGTGGCATTTGGGAGGCTGAGGCAGGTGGATCTCTGAGTTCGAGCCCCTCCTGCACAGTTTTGAACAACTGTGATCTTTTATCTTTTGGACATTAAGTTTCTTTTGTCTCTTCCTTCCTTCCTCTTCCTTTTCTTCTTCCTGTTCCTCCTTCCCCTTCCCTCCCTACTTTCCTTTTTCTTCTTCCCTCCTCTCCTCTCTCCTTCCCTTATATCCTTTTATTCTTCCTTCCTTTTTTTTTTTTTTTTTTTTTTTTTTTCCTCTCTTATTCTCTTCTCTCTCTCTCTCTCTCTCTCCCCCCTCTTCTTCCCTCTTCCTTTTTTGTGAGAGGACCCCTTGTGTCCCAGGCCATCCTAGAACTCCCTAAGTAACCATACAAACTATATTTAAGAATGTCAGCATGTTGAAAAGCTACTGTATTCACTGGCTACCAAGTCTGAGAATTAAATTTACACAGGAAAGAAGAAAACATATTGTAAATAATCCAGGGTCTTCTATTCCCTGGAAGACATGAGTGTCTTGGAGCCACATACCTGTTTCCTATGAAGAAGCATGTGACCCAGCTGTGTTTCGTTTTCTCGGTTCTGAAGCCTGTAGCTGGAGAAGTACATCTCTGACCTAAACCCTGTGACTTGCCTACTTGTCTTCTATATCAGCCAGGATTCAAGATTTGGGAATTTTCTGGAGCCTTTCTTCATGCATTTGGACTTTTTTTTTTATTTAATTTTATTTTTGTATGTGTATGAATGTAGTGTCTGCATGTAGGTTTGTGTACCCATGTCCTGCAATGCCTTGAAGGTCAGAAGAGGGTGTCAGTTTCCCCTGGAACTGGAGTTGAAGAAGGTTCTCAGCCGCCATGTGGGTGCTGGGGATGGAACCCAGGTCCTCTGCAAGAGCAGTTGGTGCTCTTAACCCCTAGACCATCTCTCCAGCCTGAGTTAAAGATGGTTCTCAGCCACCATGTGGGTGCTGGGGATGGAACCCAGGTCCTCTGCAAGAGCAGTCGGTACTCTTAACCACTAGACCATCTCTCCAGCCTGCATTTGGACTTTTAAAAAAAGTATTTAAAATGTTTCCAAACAAGATGAGGGTCACAGATCAGCTGCCCTGATACTGACAGGCTTTTCACACTCGAAGCTCATTCTGTAAAGTATCAGCAATCTGTTTTGGTGTCAAAGCCAAACAGTAACAGTTGCGATAATGAGTATTTGCTGCTGGGCTGGGCAGAAAGATGGCATGGAAATACAAGCCCAAACCATTTTTCTTCCCCCAGAATCTCACCCATTACTTTCAGCTTCCTGTCACGTAGATCGTTCCTGGAGACACTGGTTGAACAGTAGAGAAATTTGAGCAGCCTGTGGGGAGTGCTGGGAGAAGTGAGTCAGTACCAGCTTCTGATCTGCACTTTGGAATGGGGAGGAGGCAGCTGAGAAGGTCCCTGCTTACTCTTACCATTCTGCACAGAGCCATCTGAGATCTGAGTGAGGACTCTAGCGTTCCCTGCTCCCTCTTACCTTAAGTTTGTTAAAGCAATGTGTAGCACTGGAACATAAAAGGTGATTAGGAATATAACATTAATATTGCTCAGTTTGCCTTACAACTAGGTACTTGGCGCTAACATGCACAGATGAGAAATGCTGTATGAAAAAGTTTAATAATAATAAAAAATGTATATATATATATATATATATTCATATATATTCATATATATATATATATATATATATATATGAAAAAAAGGTGATTAGACACTTCCAACTGGCCAGCTCAGAGCATATTTAGTTGCTTTTCAAGTCAAATGTTGAACAAGTTATCATTCAGAATTGATAATAAATCATGACTAATTCATTCATCAACCTTTTGGAATTTTAGCATTAAAGTAATAAATGCAGAGTCTGTGCAGCAAAGGCAGCGTCTGGGTTCCAATCCCTGTGATCCCTGATGGCAGCCCTGTGCCAGGGCTAGTTCCCAAATTTTCCACCCCTCAATTTCTTCTCCAAGTTAAGTATCGAAATGGTAGGCACCTCTTGGGTTTCTGTGTTGAATGAGCTGACATGTGCAGCTGCTTTAAGTGTTCTTCCTGGTGCTTGTTCATGTTTGTTTAATCATTCTTTCAATAAATCTTCATTAAGTGCCTGGTATGTGCAGAGGGTAAGTACAAAGATGTAATAATGAACAGGGCAGATGCAGGGTTGCCTATAATGATTATTAGTGTTGCAGTGTTTATGGGATGTCTCCTAAGCCCCCCCACACACACACACTTAGTACATGAGCTGCATTCATGGACCACATTATTCTCAGTGGTAGCTTAATACTGAACTCCGCACACATAAGCTACTTAGTAAATGTGAATGGGGGAGGTCATGAGTCCCTTCAGGGTAGGATGACATGTTTGGAAATGGGTTAAGCAGTGTACAGTTCTAGTTTCCATTCTAGAGTACAGCTGGGCCTTGGAAAATTAACTGGAACTTTCTTGTCTAAAACTCAAGAAGACTATGCTGTGAAACCCTGAACGTCCTTCCTGACTTTCCACACTGACTTTCCGCACTGACTCTCCACATTGACTGGGCCAATGGACTATTTCTGGACCCTTTGTTATGTATTTAATAAAATTTAATTTTAAAATATTAGATTTACAAAAAGAAACAGGAGTGTTTAAATTCCTCTATACCATGTACCAAATTTCTCTTATTGTTAGTATTTCAAATTACTATGGCTCATTTGTTAAAATTCATGAACCCAAAGTGATGAATATTAACTCAACTTATACTTTATTCAGATTTCCTAAGTAATCTACATGGGGGTTGTTTTCATTTGTTTGTTTGTTACCTTGTGTCTCCATTCCACACCTTAACCGCCATCTGTCATTCATCACCCTCAGGTGCTTTGCACTGGGAGAAGTCTATCAGACTTTTCTTGTCTTGATGACCTAGATGGTTTGGGGAGCACTGATCAAGAAATAGGTAGAGCACCCCTACATTTGGGTTTGCTTTAGGCTTTCTTCTGTTTAGACTTGGTGGTAATTTCAAGGAAGAACACTAGAAAGGAAATTCTTGTCACCTGAAGTGCTGAATACCTGATCAACCTTTTAACATTCTCCTTTTTATTTGGTGTGTAAGTGTATGTACAAGCCTGAGCACATGTCATGGTATAACATACACAGCTTGATGGATCGATCCAGTTCTTTCCTTCCACAAGGATGAATTCAGAGACTGAACTCAGGTTGTAAGGCTTGCTAAAACGTCCCCTCACCACTGAGCCATCTCCTCAGCTACTTTTAATGAGTAGATAAGAATGATACATACTTGGTTAGTTAATGTGTCATGTTATGGAAAAAATGTCTTCATTTGTTTTGTAATCATATACAGATGAGTTGAGTTTCTTTGAATGAGACAGAAACTTAAATATCTTTAAGTTAATTTGTTGGTTTGAGGAAATGTCCCTTTGTCATAGATAAAAACGAAGATAAGAGAAAATGTATGTTTTATTTTAAATAAATAATAATCCTCTATGAAATTGAGATATACATATTAAATTGTAAATTAAAATTAACAAAATATAGTCTTGTATTTCTCTCAAAGTAACTGAAGGCTTAAAAATAATAAACATTTCCATAGCCATATAGTGAAGTATGCCACATAATTGACATGTAAGAAGTTAAGCATTTAGCTGTGAATTTCTGGAGTCCTGTCTCAAGCTACACCCTGCTTAAGGAGCTGCTAATTCTCTGTAAGTCCTATACAGAGATGCTGGCATCTCTAATATTATGATGTCCTTGCTATAAATGAGGCTTATCCTCCGGATTCAGGAGATACCAGTGTAGCAGTCACAGGACTTGGAAGAGATATGACTGTATTCTCTACTTTTGCAACCAAATTTCACTGTAAATAAGAACGTTATCTTGGGATTAATATGATCAATGCTATGCACCATTTTCAGTTCAATATGTAAATGAAATATGTCAGTCCAGAAGGAAAGTGTGACTAGGGGAATTTTTATCATGGTCCATGACAGCACACTGCGACTTCAGAGTGTGGCCACACTAGGTTTAAGCATATCTGTATTTACTGTTATCATTGCCCAAAGAGTTGATTTGGAGAAGAATTCAGTTGGGGCTGGAGAAATGACTCAGCAATCCAGGGTACTTGCTGCTCCTGCAGAGGACCTGAGTTCAATTCCCAGCACCCACGTGGCAGATAACAAGTGTCTGTAAATCCAGTGCCAGGGGGATTGGACAACCTCTTCTGTGCACAACATAGGTGAACTTACACACATGCAGGCAATACACTCATACACATAAACCAAAAATAATAAATAAAATATTTTTAAAAATAAAATAAAATTAATTAACTCTAATCACATAAAACCCTCAGCACTTGGCCACTAGTCATAAATCCAGACACTTGTCTTCAATCATTTTTGTTTACTAGGTACAGGAAACAGCTACAGAAATTCCCGAAAGTTGTTGTTGGTTTTATGCCATTTCTAGATTCACAGAGATATTTTCAGACTGTGTCTGTGTGTTTGATAATGGGAGCTTAGCAGACAAGTGAGAATTACTCAGATAATAGGTGTCTTGGGGCTGGAGAGACAGTTCAGTGCTGAAGAACATAAACTGCTCTTGCAAAGGATCTGTGTTCAATTCCCAGGAGCCACATTGGGCAGCTCACAACTGCCTGTATCTCCAGGTCCAGGGGATCTGATACCCACACTTGATCGCAGCAGACAGCTTCAAACACAAACACACACACACACACACACACACACACACATGCACACACACACACACACATACACACACACACACAAACACACTTTAACAATATAAAATTAAAGCTAGGTGTAGTAGCATAAACCTTTAATCCTGGCAGTCTGTCAGCAGAGGCCTGCAGATCTCTGTGAGATCAAGGCCAGCCTGGATTACACAGCGAATTCCAGGCCAGCTGGGGCTACAGGGAGACCCTGTCTAACTCCCCCACCACACACATATACATAGGAAGTTAAAAGCAAAATGATGTGTGTATCTCTAGGAACTGGGGCATAAATGTATTCAGATGGGAAAACTTGAATTAAGGTAATTATATTTGTTTGCCTTTATCCATGTGGCACTGATTTGTAGTGTGACACTATTAAATTATGTAACTGACTAGTGAAGTCTCCCTCCCGTTGGAGGTGACTTTCTTAGTGATTTTAGTTGCTAAATAAGTGATTAGAAGTAAGTGAAGCGTCAGGTGAAGGAAACCAGATCAAATGGATCCTTTTGTAGAACAGGCCTGAACATGAGCCCACTTTGCTCCTTGTGACTAGTGTTTCTGAAGCTGTTTTCAGGGAAACAACAAGCAGCCTCCATTCATAGCCCTACACCTACAGCTAATTAAAGGAAATGTACAGGTTAGAAAGCATCCTTTCTGCACTCAGTTCCTGAAAATATAAGCTAATAAAAGTATTTAGAGGGCTGGAAATGTAATTGACTATCAAGTGCTTGCAGGCCTGAAAGCCAGATTTTGATCCCCAGAACCCTCATTAAAAAGCCGAGCTGGGCCTCTTGGTGCACACCTTTAATCTTAACACTCAGGTGGCAGAGGCAGGCAGATCTCTGAGTTGGAGGCCAGCCAGGTCTACAAAGTGAGTTCCAGAACATCTGGGGCTGCAGGGAGACCCTGTCTTAAAAAAAGAAAAACAAAAGCTGAGTGTTTTGGTATGGGAGAGATGGCTCAGCAGTTAAAAGTACTGACTATTCTTCCAAAGGATCCAAATTCAGTTCCTGGGAACCACATTAGGCAGCTTATAACCACTGCCTGTAGCTCCTGATTCAGGAGATACAATGGCCTCTTCTGACCTTCATGAGTATACCTGCACTATGTGTGTGCATGTGCCTGTGCACACACATGTACACAGACACCTAGACACACACAAACACATGCACTTAAATACAATAAAAATTAAATGATAGATCTTTAAAAAAAAAGAAAAGGCTTGGTGTGGTGGTACACACCTGTAATCTTAGTGTTGGTGACTGGCAGATACTCAGGGCTGCCTAGCTACCCAGCCTTGCCTAGTGGAAATGCTGCCTCACAAAACAAAGTGGATGATGATGATGATACATGAGGAAAAACTCTAGAAGTTGATCCTGCCCTCCACACACACACACACACACACACACACACACACACACACACACTCTAAACATGTACATAGGCAGACCATACCACTGTTCCTTATACCCACTGCCCAGTGCATTTATCTTGACATTTTCAGTGTGGTGGGAAACGGGCACCATGGCAGCCACTGGGGTGACGTAAGTAAGGGAATTTCAAGAACCCTGGAGCTGGAGAGACAGGGCAAGAATGTTGGGAGAGATAAGAGGCTAAGAGCCAAGTGTGTGTGCATACAGGAGCCCAGTGCACACCTCATTGGCAAATGATTATTGGGAATGACTGGTATTGCCAATATCACATTGATTGACATATGTGAGGGGAGTGCCCTGTGTCCCCAAGGGAGGTTAGAGTAAGGTAGTGGCACTTCACAGCTGATCTCTCCAGATTTAGTATCAGAGTTGGGAGCCAAATGGTGGTTGGATTACAGTGCATCAACACTTTCATGGTCATCAAACTCTTGAAACCCTCAAGCTCAGTGTGATAAGCCCTGGATTCCCTAACAGTAATATATTATTGACTGAACACACTGGCCATATGCCTCCTGATGCAAAAGGTGTGATTAATAGTATCCCAGACATGAGTTCTCCATGTAAATTTTGTACTGGGTGTGGGGGGGTGAAATTACAATTCCTTATAAGTTGGTGCTAGTTTTCAATGAGCTGCTGGGCCGGACAGAGCAATTCTGATATCCAGGGGTCTGTATATTTTCCTAAGTCTGTCCCAAAGAATCTATGCTCTTATTTAAATAAAGAAATATGGAAGGAGAATAGAAGATGGGAACTAAGAGAAAGGAAACTAGTTAAGAGCATTTATCCTCCATAAAATAAGGAAGTTCCCTGCATAGAATGTGTGTGTGTTTAATATACAGAATATACTATATTGTCAGAATTACTACACCAAGGCAGTGTGTTCATAGGAATTGTGCAGTGTGGCGTGCTTCCTCACTTGTAGAAGAGTGTTCAGTTGTATTTGTGTATACTCTGAAGAGTCATCTCATTGTTTTATTTCAATGTGTGAAATGCAATGTGGTCACCAGTGATGGATGTGATGACTGAAGCACGTGGCCAACCATCACCGGCTACAGCTACTGCTGTTATCATCATTGGCACAATGTAGTGTCAGTGATATGTTTCCCACAGAGACATGGCACCACGTTTCCTAACCCTTTGTCCTGCGTTGTTTTAAATGCAGACGAGACAGCAGCAATACCAACGACCACAAGTGCAGAAACGCACAAGACCAGTGCTATGGCAAGTGAGGCCCCTTCCAAAGTGGAGAAGAGCCCCACAGCAGCCACTGGCAACAGTGCTTGTCCCCCCACAGAGACAGAGGAGGAGAAGGCGAAGCGGCTGCTGTACTGTTCACTATGCAAGGTGGCTGTGAACTCCGCCTCGCAGCTGGAGGCTCACAACAGTGGTGAGTGCAAGGCTTTCATTTCTATCTCAACAGCTCTGCAATTATCTTCCTCCTAACAGATGAGATCTTTTGCAGCAGGGGAGCCAGGGGTGGCCCAAAATGGGCAATTATCAGATGGAATTCATCAGCCATCAAAAAATAAAAATGACAAGCAAAATATCATTTACATGGGGACAAAGGAAGGTTTCTAGAGCTTGCACACCGTGACGTGTGTGTGTGTGTGTATGTGTGTAATAATCACCACAGAATAAAGTGAAATGTAATTCTAAAATATGTTTAGTGTTTATATGATTTCTACCATTACTTATGCATTTCCACACACTTGATTCCAACATTGATTTTCTGTCCTGACTCCCATAATAGTGCTGCAATCCACCCACAATTCTACGTACTGTTGGTTAAAGTCTCTCTATTACGTCTTCTTTTTTTTAATTTTATTTTATTTATTTATGTGTATGAATGTACTGTTTTGCATGTAGGTCTGTGCACCCATGTCGTGCAATGCCACAGAGGTCAGAAGAGGGTCTCAGAATCCCCTGGAACTGGAGTTCTCCTGGAATTGGAGTTACAGACGGTTTTCAGCCGCCATGTGGGTGCTGGGGATCGAACCCGGGTCCTCTGCAAGAGCGGTCGGCGCTCTTAACTGCTAGGCCATCTCTTCAGCCCCTCTATTATGTCTTCTGTGGTGCATAATGACACTGGAGTCAAGGCTCTGTGGTGGGGACCATTGAACTTTGGAAAGCTTTTGTTAAGTGTAGCCAGTGAACCATGATTGCTACAAATAATATCTTACTTATTCTTTCAACAACTTAAAGATACTCATTTGACCAGAGAAGGAAGAAAGGGGAGGTGGGCAGGTGGAGCCAATGGACAGAACCACGATTCTTACCCATCCCTCTTAACATTTTACTGGAGAGATGGCTCAGTGGTTAAGAACACTGGTGCTTCTTGCAGAAGGCCCAGGTTCAAATCCCAGCACCCACATGCCAGCTAACAACTGTCTGTAACTCCAGTTTCAAGGAATCCAACATCCTCTCCTGTCCTCCGAGGGCATTGCACAACAGGGGTACACTGACATTCATGGAATACACACACATAAAATAAAAATAATAAAACATTTTACTTAAAAAAAGATTTTAGTGACTGAATACATTATCTTATTTCCATGTATTTGTACTTTATTTTATGCATATGAGTCTATGGCCTGCATGTGTATAAGAGCACTCCTGTTGTGGAATGTCCTCGGAGGTCAGAAGAGGGCGTCGGATACCCTGGAACTGAAGTTATTGGATCCCCTGAACTGAACTGGAGTTATGGACGGCTATTAGCCACCATGTGGGTGCTGGGACTCAAACCCAGGTCCTAGGCTTGTGCTGTAAACCAATGAGCCTTCTCTCCAGCCCCAACATTTTGAGTTTTAAGATTTATTTTTATTTTAGTGTGGGATGTGTGTGTGTGTGTGTGTGTGTGTGTGTGTGTGTGTGTGTAGATGAGTGCAGGTGCCTGCAGAAGCCACAGACATTAGATAGCCTGGAGCTCCAGTTATAAATAGTCTTCAGCTGCCCCGTGTGGGTGCTGGGAACCAAACTCAGATCCTCTGAGGGGCTGTGTGGCCCCTTAACCGTCTCTCAGGCTCTTTTTTCATTTTATTTTATTTCACTATTTTCTTTATTTTATTTGAGACAGCTCTTTCTGACCTAAAAGTTGCTATGTAGACCAGGCTGGCCTCAGACTTAGAGAACTGCCTGCCCTTGCCTTCCAACTGCTAGGATTAAAAGTATGCACCAACATGCCCAGCTTAAACATGTTAAAACAAAACAAAACAAAACAAAAATGCAGCAGTATGGTGGGTCAGGGAAGAACGGACCTTCCAGTGTTTCATGGCTCCGCCTTATCCAGGTGTTTTATGTTTGTATGTGACATATTCACACATAAACATGTGTGTGTTTACATTCATGTGATACACAATGTTTCTTTCTTTCAGTGGCTCTCTCTGTGTATACATACATAAAAATACCAGCTTTTCTCTAAAGCCTAAATTGAATTCCAGTATGACTCTCACCCTAAAATCCAGAGATCTTAGAGTGACAGAGAAGAAGGATCCTTGGTGATTTATGCCCTAAGGTCAGGGTTCAGCTCTAGGCTGAGACACTGTGCAGTGGGGTGTTTTCTTGTTAATATTTTAGCATCAAGTCCAGGCTCTAAGAAGTGACTGTGAATGGAGAGCAGATCCTTGATCACCGCCTTCATCCTGTGCCTATCAGCTGCAGTCAGGCGTTCGGAGCTGAGAAATGCAAATGAGGATCTGACCTCAAGTCACCAACTCTACCATGCTGATCCACCACATGTTTACACATGTGGATGTGTTCTTTCCACGCAGATATCAGGAGACAGTAAAGGTCACTGGAGGCCTGTTTATTTCCCCAAGTATCTGATCATTGTGTACAATAAGCACATTAATTTTGGATGGGAGTCAGCTTGACAGGTCCCGCACGCCTGTTCAGTTTGAAATGTATTTACACGATTATGGCAGACCTTGAATTCCCATCAGAAATACCTGACTAGGAAGAAGGAGTTATAACATTGCCTCACACAAGGTCATTATTTTTTATAATCCAGTCTAGTTCTTTGATCTTTACTTCCACTTTCTGTATCAAAATGACCCATGAAAGTCTTAAATGCACCCTAACACAGGCACTGCACCCAGGGATCCCGTGATTTGCCTCCATGGCCTGGACAGGTGTCTTTAGGGGAGGAGAAGGAGAAAGAACTGCCACAGTGTGGTGTGCGGAACTCTATAACGACTGGAGTAATCTCATCTAAGAGACGGATGCCGGGGGCCGCTCTTTCCTTGGGTCGCATCAGGAGTGGTCCTTCTGGACATGCAGCCTGGACTGGCCACTGCACCTCACCTGCTCTCTTGCTTTCCAAGTTGCCTCTCGAATTTTCCCCTTGTTTGTTTGTTTGTTTGTTTGTTTGTTTGTTTGTTTTCCCCTGTTCTAAATCAGAGTCCTAATTCAGCTTAGAAAGTTCCCCAAAGTCTCTGGCTCCTTGAGGCCATGACTTGGACTGGAACTAGAAGTCTGTGTGAGGACTAGCAGTGCCAAAGGAAGAAAGAAAACATAGTCTTTGGTGGTCTTTAGCAGCCCCTCCCCACATACTGCACTTGACCCCCCGCTCATTCTGTTGTCTGTAACAGCAGCACAGTTGAGAGGTGACTGGCTCCGCTGTAGGGAAATCTATGGGATGGGTTCACAGAAGAGAGGCTGTGTCTGCAGGGCTCTCCTGTTAGGAATGGGTGCAGATCTGAAGGATTCAACATAGGATTATTGATGGGTGTTTTAGCTTGGCTTTCTAGAGAAGTAGATTTTGAGACCAGGATCTGGGAACAGATTGAATTTGAGGGAGTACAGATTCACAAGCTAGAGGACTAGGCAAATGGCTGGAAAGAAAGGCAGATGACACAGAGGCTTCACTCAGCCAGCTACCCACTTGTGCTGCTGGAACCCACCAGAAAGAAATGTTAGCTCAGGGCTGGAGAGATCACTCAGGATTAAAGGCACGTGCTGCTCCGCCAGAAGGCCTGAATTCAGTTCCCAGCACTTGTGCCAGGAAGCTCACAACTCCTAACCCCAGCTTCAGGAAAACTCACATTGTCTTCTAGACAAACACACACACACACACACACACACACACACACACACACAAACACACACACACTCAACTTGGGTGGAGAATGTACCCCAACCAGATGTACTTTGTACATTCAAAATCTGCAGCACTTAAAAAAGAAGTCTTACCTTTGTGATTTGAAATACCAACGCTCCATTTAGTCAAAGAATGGTAGAATTCAGAACTGAGCTGGCTCTAGGCCTGTTCCTTGTCTCTTTAACCATGGTGCTAGCAATGTCAGTCATTGTCTCCATTTGCACTTATGAAGGATATATTAGCACAGTGTCATGAGCTGCGCCCTACATGAGCACAGCCATTCAAACTGTTAGTAATTTACTGATGAAACCAAACCTCTAACTAGATGTGTGTGACTAGAGCCCATTTTATGTCCACTGAAGATCAAGCAGTGCTGATTCCTCCATAGTAACCTCATTCATTGTTTAAAGTGTAGACTAGCAATGGGGCTGGAGAAGGGGCTCAGCTGTTAAGAGCTAGTAAAGCCTGTCCTTTGATAGTGAAATGTTTGTGCATTCAGACTTAGTGAAGTGCCTGGGAAATGGTACAGCTACAGGGTTTGCTTCCCAGCACCCACACTGAGGCTCACAGCTGCCTGTAACTACAGTTCCAGGGGATCTGATGCCCTCTTCTGGTCCCTGTGGGTACCAATAACACACATGGTACACATGCATGCATGCATGCATACATACATACATACATGAATACATACAAGCAAAACACTCATACACATAAATAAAATAAGTAAATTAAAACAAAATACAGACTAGCAGGATTTTACAGCTATGTCAATGTTTATACCTTTTGGATCATGGTCACCATGATCCAAAAGTTATAAACATTGAACCAAGTTGAACCAAGACTGCCAGGTTCACTTAGTCTATTTGATGACTTTTTTTCTGAATTCCTTTTAAAGGCATTCAGGGAAAACCAGGCCCACTTTGGATTCCTATTACTCCCCCCCCCAATAACCTGATAACTTCAAAAATTGTAACTTTCTTCTGGAGCCAGGTATTAGAAAACCACTGTCAGGTTAGCTTTAAAGACCAATTCTTATCAGAAGCAGCCAGGCTGCAGTGTGAGTGGAGGATGGGGAATTCTTATGTATCTAGATAATCATTTTCTTTTTTCCAATTAAAAGCACATTATATCCAAACACAAAATAGTGTCGGCAACACCAAATGTGAGCTATGCATTTGTATGCTGCTCGTGGAATGCTAATGATCTTTGAAAATGTTTACTGATTTGTTTCTTAATACTGAGAAATGTATTACTAATCCTGAACAGCCAATTACCAGCAAATTTGGGGAGCATGGATTTTTATCAAATACTGTCTGTGGTTCAGTCTAGTAGAGTGAATTAGAAGTAATTTAGTTTGTACCCCCCCCCCAAATATATAGACAGCCTTTTAAGGAAACATAGGCTGGCAAAATGTCTTCTCTAGCCTGCATCTCCTCCCATCTCTCTCTCGGCCTCTCTCTTCCTCCCCACCCCCTCTCCAATGCAGTTATAATACCATATGGCACCTCTTAAGAATCCAGCCTTGTGGGACCCCTGTTGTACAGCACAGCTGCCTGAGGCAGAGCTTGGGGTTTGCCAAGTTCCTTCTTCTCTATTTCCTGCTAAGGTATCACCATTTGGAGTTGCGCTTAATTGATTTGTATCCCAGAGCTTTGGAATGCAGGACTGGAGCAGAGGCGACCTGCTTTGACAGTGTTAGAATCTGGAAGTGTAGCAGCTCTCTGGGGCTCACTAGCAAGGCCACAGGGCTGCCTAAGGGTGTGTAAACACCTAACCCTGCAAAGAGTGTGGAAAACCCCCTTTAAACTCCTATGTGATACATACAGACTTTATAAAAGATGCCTTTTTTTTTAAAATCCTCTCAAACATCCTACTTTTTCAGCTAATTCTGATACTTTTCACCAAATGACTGAAAAAAATAGTTCAAATTTATCATTAAACTTATTAGTAATTTGGGTGTTTCTTTCCTTGTAATTGCTTGAAATATTTAACGTTTGATAATTTTCATTCAGCCCATTCCAGTTGTTCTGCCTAAATAGACTGTGTTCTAGCACTCATTATGCTTTACTGAAAAATGTATTTATTTATTTATTTATTTATTATTTTTATTTATTTATTTATTTATTTTTGTCTTTTCGAGACAGGGGCTCTCTGTAGCCCCAGCTGTCCTGGAACTCACTCTGTAGACCAGGCTGGCCTTGAACTCACAAAGATCTGCCTGCCTCTGCCTCACAAGTGCTAGGATTAAAGGCATGCGCCACCACGCCCAGCATATGTATTTATTTTTACTCATGCGTGAGTGTTTTGCCTTCATATATGCAAGTGCACCTGCATCATGCAATGCCCTCTGTGGCCAGAAGAGGGAATTAGATTTCCTACAACTGTAGTTACAGAGGTGTTAGCTACCATTTGGGTGCTGGAAACAAAAACCGAACCCTCTAAAAGAATCGCCATTATTCCTTAGCTGCTGAGCCATCTCTCCAGCCCCCTCACTAAGTTTGAATGTACACATGCACAGAAAATACAAGTTTTAAAATGCTCAGAGAGTTTACTAAATTTTAGATGCTTAGAGATTTCTCCTTTTCTGATAACAAAGTCAAACTAAGGAGAAAAGCAAGAAGAGGTTGCATAAAAGTTACCGGGCACATGACACACCCAAAGAAATTCTTAAAACAGGAAGTACAGTAACAGACCACGTCAGTAAAGATGAGCATTCTTTTTTTTTTTTCTCTTTTTCTTTGTTATTACTGAACCACTAAGAAAGTAATACTTTAGTTAACAGAAGCAAATTAGGATGTGTCCCCACAACACCTTGAACCAGAACTGTTTCCAAACTGAAAAAAAAATCTATATTTTTAGTGTTTAATTTTTATCAAAATTAATATCTAATATGTCACCTGATTTTCATACTTCATCTACTATGTGAGCAAGACCTGGCTTGTAAGAAGCTCTGGGCCAATTCTTCAGTGTGTTCAGACTGAGACTATTTGGAGACCAGATTCATGTGAACATCAGCAGTCGAGTGTTTACTGCTCTTGCAGAGGACTGGGTTCTGTTCCCAGCACCTACATGGTGGCCCACAATCTCATAGAATTCCAGTTCTAGTTGATCTGATGTTCTTTTGGTCTCTTGGGACACCTGAAGACCTGTGGTACACTTAAACAGCCACACACACACACACACACACACACACACACACACACAGAAAATACAAATATAAATAAAATAATAAATCCTTAGAAGAGAGAACAAGAGCCCTTTTGATCACTATTGTGTTAGGATGGATGCCTTCTTCCATTTTATAGAAGTGATTCACACACACACACACACACACACACACACACAGAGGCACACACATACAAAATTTGCTCTGGAACATTCACCCAAAATTCCACATGTTCAAGGCTTGGTTCCCAAAGTAGTAACAGAGAGAGGGGCTAGAACCTTGAATGGATGGACTCTACTTCATCCATCGTGGCAGCACTAATTGGGCTGAATGAATTTAAAAAGTCCTAGAAACAGTGCTTGAATTTGGTGTGGGACATTGGAAAGTGAGCCAGGAAAAGGTGGAGGGGTACTTAGGAGTGAATGTGAGAAAATACATTTTATGGATTATGAAAGTCTTAGAGAATAACTAAAAATTATTAGATTTGAAAAAAAAATGTGGTGCCTAATGAAAGGAATCTAGATCATTGGGATGGTGGACTGGAAGGGGATGGTTGGACCCTGTCCTCCTCTCCGCTCTTTCCTTCCTAGCTGTGACGTGGGTGGCTCCTCCCCACACGCTCCTGAAATGCTTCCTGGCCCAAATCCCCAAAACAGTGAGGCCATCAGTTTATGGACTGAGATCTCAAAAACAGCGATAGACATTTCCTAAGTTGATGATCTCAGCAGCTTCTGTGTGGAAAGCTGACTTAAATCCTCCTTGTTGTCCTCCTCTTCCTCCTCCTCCTCCTCCTCCTCTCTTCCCTCCTTCCTCCTCCCTATCAAGAGGCTCCTAGGGGTAATCAATATCCTCAAATGCCTTTAAGTTAATTTCTATTAAGCTTCTCATGCTTCATTTCAAGAACTACAGAGCTACATGTAGCTAGTGGATACCTGGTCCACCACATATCTGTGAAGACACTGACATTTTTCATCACTAAGGACATTTTTATTGCACTATGTACAGGCACTATAATTCAGGAATATGTTTGGAGGACTGTGATAGTGGGCAATTTATGATGAATTACCTAATAAAAGGAATTTGTACATGCCTGTGAGCACTCGAGGTTCAGGTGTTTTCCTTCATTTACCTCTTACCACTTAACAAACTCATGTGGTGACCCCGAGAGCTACAATGTTATGCATTTTCCAGTCATGCAGATATGTGACTATTCTTATGTATGGCTTTAATGCCTACCCTCCAATAAGGTCATTAGTTTCCAACCATCTGAAAATGTACATGTGACAGTGTGTTCCCAATGAAGGTGCAGGGCTTGGCAGTGACAGCTGGGCAGGCATTGGACCTTTGAGGCTCTTGGAATTTGCTATCAAGAACATCTGTAACTTTCATTTACAAAATAAAAAGACCCTTGGTGGGGTGGTGCATATCTGGAATCTCAGTACTTGGGGGGGGTGCTGAATCACAAGGACCATTTTAGTTCAATGCCAACCTCGGTCCCCCAAAGAAAAACATAAATAAGGAAAAATAAAAGTAATTCACATTAAAAAGCAAACAAAAGCATTGCTTCTGCAAGCAATAAATGGAAGTTATAATATGGAAGTGTGCCACGAATTTGCCTACTTCTCCATTGATTGGTATGAATTACAAAGCATCTTAGAGAATTCATACCTAAGTGAGGTGACATTTCTTATTCTGAAGAAGTCACACTGTACTTCCTGGAAAGCCTTGGTATTCTCTGTGGTCAGAGTTTCAGGGCCTCCTGGATAAAAGAAGCTTCTGGGTCCCTGTCATTTGTCCTCTCATGCTGAAGAGAGAGGGGCTCCCTGAGCTCAGGTTTTCCTTCTGGTCCTACCCTCCCAACACCCCTTGGGTACTCAGAGCTTCCCTTGGTCACTGTGTGCTTCGTCCCCGCCCTAATGACCTCCACAGCTTGCCCTCTGGGATGTTTTCTGATCTGAAGACAAAGTCCCCTGTTCTTTTGTGTCAGATGACATCCCCTAACTTGTCTCTGCTCTTTTGGAACTGGACTTGATGCTTATTGATAGTAAATCAACCAACTCCATTAAGCCAGGGAGCCAACAGAAATACTACAATTTTTAATAATGCCATCGCTTGGCATCATGGGTGTGATTCTAAGTGCTTAATGTTTGTTGATATGCTGTTTTGATATTTTTCCTTCCCCTGAGGAAAAAAAAAATCCAAATGCACTTAACATGGAAAATTCATTCTGTATAAGAGACATGGGTGACAAAAGGTTAACTTGGTATTCAAAAGGTGTTAAGAAGAGCACATGTGGGCATACGATCCCAAGTATTCATTTCAGGTACAGAGTTGTAAGCACTTTTCTTCCTTGGCACACACAGGATCAGCAATAACAATAACGAGTGTCATAAATAGATACATTGAACATCACAGGCATTGCTCTGTTTGCGTAGAATATTTTAAGCCAGTGAATGGACATTTAGCTGTAAGTAAGATGTTGCGCTAGTGACAGAAGGCAGCTCAATGACAATTGGCAGTCACATGGGTCTGCTGAGATTCTGGATAAATGGTATTAAACAGAGACAAATTAATGGGCATTGGATAGTTAAACTCAAAGGTCTTGAAGCTTATATATTAGAGAATAATTGTAGGTATACCATAATAGACTTTGCCTCTGAAACTGCCTTAGTAATGTCTACAAAGTTTGGATCAAGTGATGGAAATTGTCATATTCTTGATTCCCACTGTACCACTTATGAAAGTCGTTGGTGAAGAAACTATCAAGCATGCAATAAAAATTTAATGAGTACGATGTTTATTGCAAACTAATTATGTAAGGGACAAAGGAAGTAGTTCTAATTCCTATTATTGGTTAAGTGGTTAAGTATATCATGGCCACTAAGTTATCATTAAAAACCATATGCATTTCCAAAAATATGTGTAATTCCATAAGAATTTTTCTGCCACATTACTTTAGCTAAGTTACTCATTTTTTTAGATTGCACATATATGAATAGAAAATAAGTGGTTGGGAGATGGTTCAGTAAATAAAAGTGATCTCCACTCGAGCCTGACAAACAGTTCTATCCCCAGACCCAAGTAGTCGTGAAAGGAGAAAGCCAACTCCAAAAGCTTGTCCTCTGACCTCCAGTTGTGTCAAGGCACAGGTGTGCCACCCCAGGAATAATAAATTCAAATTGCAAATGAAAGACTGGTACACAAAATATGTTAGTAAACAAGCCCTTCATTAGTTTTCCTTCTTATTCACCTTTCCTTTATACTAGCACTGAAAGACCTCTGGAGTACAGCAGTTACCTAGTATGTGTGAGGTGGCGGGTTCAATCCCTAGGAACACAGGAAACAGTAGAAGAGGAGGAGGAGGAGGAGGAGGAGGAGGAACAATTGAAAGAAAGGGTAGAAGGGTAGAAGAGGAGAAAGAGCTAGAGAAGGAGGAAGAGGAAGAGAAGAAAGGGGAACAAAGGGAGAGGGAGGAGGGTGGGGAGGACAAACCCCAAAGGAGATGGGGAATGAAACGGAAACTATCTTCTTCCTTCCACTTTGGAGCATGGTATCTAAAACTAGACAAGTTAAAAAAATAGCAAACATATAGAGAACGTCTTGGAAACTTCTGACCTATAAAGACACGTGATTTCAAACAGAGGCCACTTATAAAAGTAATGGTCCACATGGCTCCTACAGATTCCTCAGAGGAGGACAAAGTCAAGGGCAGAAGCAGATCTTATCCCTGATAGGCAGTCACCAGGCAGCACGATGCCCTCAGGATGTTGGAAACAGAGGTGGCATCACTGGCTGGAGCTCCTCCCTGCCAGATTCCAGGAAATTCTAAGAAGGAAGGATGCATATCCTTGAGAAAACATGAGGAGGGGGAGTTTGAAAGACTCAAGGTAAAATCCATTTTCATTGGTGTGTAAAATAGAAAACTGAAGAAAGACTCATCTGTGCGTGTCCCCGGGTGGCTGAGGAGGCCTGGGCGTTTTGTAGGAGCTTCTCTATGAATCCATTTTCTGTTTACAAAAAAATTCAAATAGTGCTTGCCTTATGACCACATCAAGTCACCTGACCTTTCTGAACCTGGTTTGCCATTTTTAATTGGCATTTATAATGGCACTCATCTCACAGGGGAGCTGCTAACAGGGAAACTCAGCACACAATCTGAAAAGTCCATTAAAGATTCAATAAAGATACGTTTTTACAATCTTTGTGTTTATATTATTAGCACACATCTTATCTCTCAAAAATGTGTTTTAAAATTGAGTACATTTTTGCTGAACTTTAGCTGCATAAAAAGTACGGAAACCTCCATAAGGCTTTGAAAATTTCATAAAACCATCCAGTAGTTACTTATAATGGATCATGTTACATTGCACAAAAAAATTTGACTGTATTTGATGATGAATACTAATCAGAGTCAGGGCTCTTATTTGAAATCCCTGTTACATCTGTTTTGTTACATTTTTTAGTTATTGGGTTTGTGCCTATGTGTGTGCCTGTGTGTGTGTGTGTGTGTGTGTTTGTTTGTGTGTGTGTGTGTGTGTGTGTGTATACGTCTTTGTGTGTGTTCTACAGAGCAGGTTCCGATTCTGAGTCACAAAGGAGGCAAAACAAAATGCAGCCAGGAATCCCTCAGGAAAGTCATCGGAACTAACTTTTAGATTTCCGGTATCTTTACAGGAGTAGCCTCAACAAGCTACCCATGTTGACTGGAAAAACACTTCCATGAAATCACCTGTTGGGATGAAGATGTCTGGACAGCCATGTACATATTGTTTCTTGCTCCATCCTAGGACTTTCTTGTTCAATATTCTCTTCCATCTTCGGAGCGAGTAGAAAGCAGTTGTACTCACTGTGTGTGAGGGAAATGACCCAACCATGCGAGGAGGCATCCCAGCCGCCACTGTAGCCAGATTCAGGGGCTCCAGCTCCTATGCAAATTATCTTCCTGCAGGATGCTGAATTCCTTAGCAGGAGACATGAGCATTTTAGTAGCTGGACATTAAGAATACTGATCATTAAAGTGAGCAATCTAGGTTGTAAGAACGTGTACCTTTTATATTGAACTTGGTGGAGTTATGATTATTTTTTTGCTTTGTTTTGTTTTGGTGTTTTCGAGACAGGGTCTTCCTGTAGCCCCAGCTGTCCTGGAAATCACTCTGTAGACCAGGCTGGCCTTGAACTCACAGAGATCTGCCTGCCTCTGCCTCCTGAGTGCTATGATTAAAGGCGTGCACCACCACGCCCAGCTATTTATGATTATTTTGAGTGTGGGTGATGAGGCTATCACACGCCTTCGTGGACATTTTATGATTTAACATGGTATGATCTGCACTCTACTCCCAACATGTTTCTTCATGGATAAGAGTTCTGTGCCTGTGACTCAGAATAACCTTTGCTCAAAACAGCAACCAACAATCTCCTAAATACACATAGGAAAGAGGAGGTGCCAGAAATAAATGTGAAAATCAGAACAGCAAAAATAGTAGAAGAAAACCTAGTAGTAAAAGCATATCAGGAAGTTATCAAATAAAGAGTATTTATCGGGGCTGGAGAGATGGCTTAGTGGTTAAGAGTGCCAACTGCTCTTGCAGAGGACCCAGGTTTGATCCCCAGCACCCACATGGCAGCTGAGAACCGTCTTTAACTCCAGTTCCAGGGGAATCTGATGCCCTCTCCTGACTTCCGCAGCATTGCATGACAGGAGTGCACAAACCTACATGCAGGAAGTACATTCATATACATAAAAATAAATAAATAAATAATTTTTAAAAAAAGAATATTTATCAATAAGAACAAAAGGGACGTTCTGAGCACTTTTTGAGGGAAAATTGCCATTATGAACTATATATATTTTTTTTTCACATATATATGTAATGTATGTATATGTAGTTCACACACATGTGTGATCCCAGAAAACAGATGTTGATGGTAGCTAAATGGAGTTACGTCCAACACATTAATTGTGTGTGACAGTCCAGGGATGCTAATGCTTTAATTTTTTAAAAATACTTTTATTGATGTTTTGTGTATTTCAGACATCATTTTCAGTTCAAGTTAGACATATCCCCTTTCCCTTCCCTCCCACGCCATGCCAGATCATGCATTCTGCCATGCATGTCCTGCGTCTTTCTTTCAGTCTTTTTAAAGTTTTTCTCTGCAAAGGTTTATTGTTTGGGACAGAATTTAACTATATCATTCTGTTCTTTTGACCCAGTCCTTATGTTGTTATGGTTCCCTCCCAATTGTATTGCTCTAAAATATGCCTATATAAACATTGTAAATGTACCAGAATTATGTCCTCCAGGAATAAACTGTATGTTCACTCCAATATATGTTTAGGAGTTCACATTTTTCCCATTTAATTTTATATTACTCTAAAATATGAATATGTATACCTTCCCCCAATATACATTAATTACCATGTCTGAAAGTAGGTGGTAAGTTAATTCTAGGGCTCATATTATAATATCACAGTTGCTTTCAGATAGAAAGAAATATAATAATAACACTGCTCAGCTTGCCTTTCAATTGGGGGATTTGGTGCTAGCATCCACAAATGAGGAAAACCATTCTCTGTTTTTGGGGGGTACTATGTTATTTCTCTTAGCATAATGGCTTTGAGTTTCATCCATTTACCTGCAAAGTTCACTGAAGCATACCCATCCAGGCTTTGAGACATACTGCTCTTATTTTTTCTTTCTTTTTTCTTTATTATTGTTATTTTATGCATATGATGTATTGCCTGCATGTATGTAAGTGCACCTCTGTCCCAAAATGCCCATGGAGGTCAGAAGGGAGCATCAGATTCCCCTGGAACTGGAGTTAAGGGCAGTTGTTAGCTGCCATGTGGGTGGTAGGAATTAAATTCCTGTCCTCTGCAAGAGCAGCCAGTACTCTTCAGCACTGAGCTATCTCTCCAGCCCTACCTCTGCTCTTCTGTTTTTTTATTAATTTTTAAAATTTATTTCTGTATGTGTATGAATGTTAGAATTACAGAGTCCGTCAGCCTAGACTTTGCTGCTCTAATCTGGCTTTACTTCAGTCGTTAGAATTTTATTCACTAATACTCTTCCACTTTGAGACTAAAACACAGAGCCAAGAAAGTTTGTTTCTATCCTGTTCAGAAGGTAGGTATTTAATTCACGCTGATGCTGTCAACCCACCAAGTCCAAGCTGATTATGCTTGTGGCACATCAGTTCCAACCAATGCACCTTCCATAACTAGATTGCTCTTCTTCATTGGCTATCATGTATATCCTATGAGTATGGAGAGGAAATGAGATGATGTTGCCTGTTGAATTTTACCAAGGGCTCTCAAGTTTGGTTACTGTATTGATAGTGCTTATAAGTGACATCAAACATTTGAAATAGTGAACACTTTAGTAGCATTATCTAAGGTACTAAGCACTCCTTGCCTCAATCTACTATGTCCTGAACATAATTTAATAAATCTTCACATTTGGTATTCTGTTGTTTCTTTAAGGGATATAATTAATAAGATGTTTCCCCTTCTTTTTATTTCTTCTTTTTTTCCCTAAATATTCCTGGCAGGTACTAAGCACAAAACCATGCTCGAAGCCCGGAATGGAAGCGGGACTATCAAAGCCTTTCCTCGGGCAGGAGTGAAGGGCAAAGGACCTGTTAATAAGGGAAACACGGGCCTCCAAAACAAAACATTTCACTGTGAAATATGTGATGTGCATGTCAACTCAGAAACACAACTCAAACAGGTGGGCAACACAAGCTGTGGGACTAAGAGCAGAATTTGCATGTTATCCTTATTCGTTATCACGTATTTCTGCCCTATCCATCCACCATCTGTCTACCTATCCATTGATTTGTCAATCCATCTGGAGATCCACCCACCCATCCATCCATCCACTCATCCATCTATCCACATATCTATCCATCTACCTATCCATCCACCTGTCTGTCCATCTACAAATCCACCCACCCATCCATCCACTCATCTATACATTCACCCATCATCTATCCACCCACCCATCCATCCACTCATCTATACATTCACCCATCATCTATCCACTCATCCATCCACATACCCATCTATCTACCTATGTGTCTGCCCAAACTGCAACCATCCATCCATCCATCCATCCATCCATCCATCCATCCATGTGCCTATCCATCTACGCATCCATCCACCTGTCCATCCATCTATGGATCTATCCACCCATCCATCCATCTACCCACCATCCACTCATCTGTACACATATTCATCCCATCCATCCACCTACCTACCTACCTATCTGTCCATCAGTCCATCTACCTATCCATTTACCTGTATGTCTCTGAGCTCCACCTATTCATCCATCTATCTACCCATTAGCCCACCATCTACCATCGTGTCTATCTTCTATTAGCTTTCTTTATTTTATCTTATGCTTGTCTTAGAAGTTGAAGGAAAACTGAGCTGGGGTGGCTTGTAGGAACTGTGAGCAGTTGTTAGCAATCAATGATTCTGCAATGCTCTTGTACAGGCACTGTGGGAGAGGGGCTATCAGAACATTGCTCTGAAAGCCCTTCCTCTCAAAAGCGTTAGTTTTCATTAAAGGTCAATATGCAATTTTCATTTTTGCTTCTTTAAGTATTTCCATGCTACAACCAATTTTGTACTGTACTGTTCTTTCATTATATGTGCTTTATCAGATGATCTTGTACTGCATTTCTAATTCTTGTAACCAGCTGCTAAAGAAACCACTAATCACAGGGCATTCATTTGTACTCTGATTACCTTTCCAAAGACACTAGTGGTACGCATTTCCAGCTGAAGTCTCAGCTCTCATATTGTGCTGTATTTTATATGTGTATGTACAATATTTTGCTGATTTTATGCACCTTAGTTATTTATCTTTAGAATTTAAGGGGCTGACATTTGGCTGTACAAATGTGAGGATAAATATTGGTATGGAAATAAATTCATGCATGCCTGGGCAGTTTTGTTTATTTGCACATAAAATTCCTTCAGACATCTTTTCCTTTGTAAATGCTTTTCTAAAAAAGGAGATGTGTGCAGTGATGAGGCAAAAACGAGGGAAAAGAAAATTGTTCTATTTGTTAAGAAAATATGGATAGCATGAAAATACAGGTCCGTAAGTCATCGGAACCAAGGGCAGAAGTGCATGCTGCTGTTTTCTTTTTGTCTGTGTGAAACTTGCATGAAGTCATTATTCTCTTCCCCCAGGTTAAAACAATGTTTGTGAAAGTGTTTTAGATGAATTTTTTAAAGCTGTCATTGTCCTTGCTTTTAATAGCACATTAGCAGTAGAAGGCACAAAGACAGAGCGGCCGGGAAGCCTCCCAAACCCAAGTACAGCCCCTACAACAAACTTCAGAAGGCGGCGCATCCACTGGGGGTGAGTGAAGCTTTGGCTTCCTAAGAGACAGGATGTCCTGTGTGTCCCACCATATGCAGAAGAGGTTGGGGGAGGGGTTATGGGTTATTCAGTGGAATGGAATGTTCTGCAGGAAGACAAGCAGTTGATTTTAGATTCCAGCCCTCATCCCACCAAATGGAGCCCTTAGTCATATGACTGGTTCCAGTGTTTGAATACCTTTAGCCTGGCTCACCTCCGCTCAGCTGAGCTCAGCTCATCCATCTCCTGTGTTTAAGATGAGCTTGGATTTACCTCTGAGTAGAGAGAGACCAGAGGGAGGACAGACTCTGTGCACTGTGTAATCTTGTGAGATGTGGTCTTGGTGTTAGTGAGTGACTTCAGGAAAGAAGGTCAATGGTAAACAACTGTTTGAATTGCCTTCCATTGTGCTCAAGAGATAAAGCATGGTAGTGTTGATATTCTCGTTAATTAGGGATTTTTAAACCATGGTCACAGGGGTATGGCTTAGTTTTTGTATAATGATACATCCAAGGACATTCAGATACCAGGGGAAATAGATCCTGGAACCCCTCCTCCCATGTCAAATAATATCAAGATGACCCAGGTTGTTCAAGGGCATTAGGGGTAAATCTATACAGCCTGTGTCCATGCAGGCTCCTACTAATGAATAAGTGCTTCTTTTGTTTAATGCAGCAGTGATTTTGATCAGAGATCTAGGTCCCAGTGAAAACTGAACAAACAACCTACATAGCTTATGTTGAACTGTTCTTTATAAAAATCTTTGTTCTTCAAACAGGTCCTATTGATAAGAGTGTCATTGTGTACAACTGACTCACCTATAACCCGACCCCAGCCCAATTTGACCCCGTTAATTTCTTAGGGTTGCCCATCTTGTGAAAATGAAATCAGTTTCTGTTCTTGAGCAGCAGCAGCCTTAGCTGCCTTAGGAGACGGGGAGCTCTGTGCAAAGTTGACATTTATTACAGCAGCACTGACTGTACCTGAGTGCAGACTCCAGGCAGCAGAGATAGTTTTGACAAGCCTGTGTGTGGTTCCTAAGGGAACAGCAAGGCTATGTTTCTGCTAGGATCTAAAGCCTCCTTAGCTGTCACTCAGCTTCTGTTTCTGTAAATGGACATGCTCTTTCCTGCGAGAATAGGCATCTTTCTGATATTACCAGCCGGACAACATCGTCCCATCAGAGAACGGGTCTGAGAGAATGCAGTGACTGTTTGCACAAAGGAAAAGAGAAACATGTCCAAATTGCAGGAAGAAAGTTTTCTTTTCTTCTATATTGAAGGAAAAGTTCTGTCATTTTTATTTCTTTTGACCAGTTGTTCATTGGATGTCTGCATTCTCTACTCTTCCTGGGTCATTTCCCTGGATAAGCTAGTATCATTGACATGGTAACAGATCTCTCTCCTTTTAAAACAAATACTTTCTGCATGACAGTTGCTGTGTGTATAAAGAGCAGAACAACATTGTTTTCTCTCAAGGTAACAGCCTCTTTGTGGCAGTCTAAATTTCAACGAAAATACAGTGATTTTGATGAATGTGCCTCTGTACTTGTTCACGAGCGTTCGTTAGACTTTGTAGCTGTCCACGGCCGCATTTTTTTAAACTTGCCTAAGCATTTGGATTATTCCAAGTACTACAACTTTTGATATTGATCCTTTTCTAAATTTTCTCTTCCTTGCAGGTAAAATTAGTATTTTCAAAAGAGCCTTCAAAGCCACTGGCTCCCAGAATCCTTCCAAACCCACTGGCTGCTGCAGCGGCCGCGGCCGCAGTGGCAGTGAATTCTCCCTTCAGTCTTCGAACTGCTCCAGCCGCCACACTCTTCCAGACTTCTGCCCTCCCTCCAGCCCTCCTGCGCCCGGCTCCTGGACCCATTCGGACCGCCCACACCCCTGTGCTCTTTGCTCCTTACTGAATTCCAAACCGGAGGCATTGTACTGCAATAATTTTTCAAAAAACAAAATGAAACCGAAAAAAAAAAAATACAAAAGAGAACTATGCAGTGTTTATTTATAGTTTAAAGTATATCTCTGAAGAGCCAGGACTTTTGATAGTGAATTGAAAAGATTATTAAAAAAAAAAAATTGGGGATGGGTTGGGGGAGGGAGGGATGGAGCGGCATCTTCCCCAAACTAAAGCATTCCTCTTGAACATTGATTGTTTTAGAAGTGGTCTCCAGCACTGACTAGTAGTGGTTTCTAGAACTTCTGAAGCCTTTGTGACTGTGCTTTTGGGCACCTGTGTCCCCCGCATTGTCTTTCCTGCTTTGTGAAACAATTATACATTGTCTAAGGGCATTAACTGGTTCCAATGTATATATGATAATTTACTCTGTAGATTAAAATAATATGATAAAACCCACAAAAACAAAAGCAACACTGTGAATAGTAGTATCCCCATGTGGTCCTCTGGCTATGACCACAGCTACGGGACATGCGTCCCAACAAGTAGATGCGGTAGATGTGCTGTCAAACAATAGTGCTGTGTCTCAATCTACACCATTAGGTTTAAAAGAACTGCACGATTAGAGTGAACAGCGATTTCATACCAGTAGTCAGTAAAATTCACCAAATGGTGTCCTGGAGGCCTCCATGGTCAGCACCCCCTCCCGTCCAGCCTCCTTGAACAGGGCTGTACCTAGAGATGGAGAGCATCTGGACAGGGACTTTCTTTCCAAATACTAGTTTCACATCCTGGAAAGGTATTGCTGGAGACAGGAAAGTGTTTGCAATGAGCCCTCATCTGAAAACAGAGGACTTGTGTTTTGTGGGTCTGTAGGGAAAAAAAAAAAAAAATCAGTAGAGCTGTTCCGTTCCAAACAGGAGGAGCAATCAGAATCTCAGATGATAATGCGAACAGAGCACCTAGCTAACAAGCTCGGAGAGCACCGCCAAGTCTGCAGCACCCCTTTAATGCAATGCAATGGGGCTGTCTTAGAGAGCTTTGATGATGTATCAGGAGGGCTGTGGCTGTGGGTTTGTCCTGAGGTTTTGTAGATTTCCTACTGCCATGATATAAACCACTAACATATATTTAAAAGCTAGTGCCGACAAGAAAAATGAATCTGAGTTCACTGAAAACCAATGACATGGCATTTTAAAAGTGTCTCAGTAAAGTTCCCGGTCTCTTGTTTCTCCAGAGGAGCTATGAAGCACTGACTGCCTTTAAATTTACCATAGAACTGAAAGGAATTGATGTTTGACCTTTAAAACAAGATTTATCAGGGGTATATATAAATATAAATATATTTAAATATATGTATATTGTATATATGTTAGAAAGATCAAGAGAATAACTTATAAGAAGATCTATATGAGATAATTCTATAACCATTCAGTGTTATGTGTTATCATGAAATTGGTAACAAATGGCGTAAAATAGCCGTGCCTTTAATTTGTGATAAAGGCTGTCTGCTTTTTTCCATAAAAAGCTAGCTTGTGCCTACCATAACGGTGGGGCTGGGTGCAGACGGACCGTTGCATTCATAGAGCAATGACCCTCAAATGGAATAAGAACAAAACATGTACAGGTCAGCCCCCGTGATTTCAGTTTAAAGACAAAAATTATTTTTGAAAGGTTTTTTAAAGACTATTTAAAAATATAGGGATGGGCTGTGTGTGGCCTTCTGGAAGCTTCTCTTATCTTAATGGGAATGACCTTCAGAGAGGATGACAGAACATAGGACAGCTAGAGGTACTTACTCTATTTGAAGATACATAGACAGCCTGGTGCTGGACATCAATGTGGTCTTCAGAGTACTTCACCATCTACTTAGGGAAATTTGTCATAGAAATCTATCTTTAAAGCAGCTGGCTTGCTGGGCATGGTGGCAAATGCCTGCAATCCCAGCACTTGGGAGGCAGAGACAAGCAGATCTCTGTGAGTTCAAGGCCAGCCTGGTCTACTGGTCTACATAGTGAGTTTCAGGACAGCTGAGGCTATAGGGAGACCCTGTTTCAAAAAGACCAAAAAAAAAAAAAAAAAAAAAAAAAAAAAAAAAAAAAAAAAAAAAAAAAAAAAAAAAAAAAAAAAAAAAAAAAAAAAAAAGCAGCTGGCTTTATGTATCTGGTGTTTAACAAACAGCTAAACCAAAATTCAAGAAAAAGAAAAAGAAGGGAAAGAAGTAAGAGAGGAGGGAAGGAAAGAACAAATAAGAAAATGTATTCAATCAGTCTTTTGATAAAAAGATTTTCATGCTATGTCTCCAGTTAACATATTGGTGAGCCTTACAGTGGGTCTCTGGAGGTATCTGGTGATTTTTCATTTAGCAGTATCTCTAGTCTTTGTGGTCTGGTTTAAGCAAGTGTTTCTTTTTTTGTTTGTTTATATTTTCCTTTTTGCCTACAGACAGGCTGGCTCTCCAGGTGGACTTAGTGGCCTGGACTTTGCTTCTTTGGACTCCCCGTCCATTCCATGGGACCGCCAGCTTCTGTCTCGGACATTAATTTCCTTTTCCGATTGTTCGCTGTGGTCACTTTGCATCTCTGCCCAACAGTCCTTCCGCCTGACGAGGCCTCCTGAGCTACCGAAGGATGCTGTGCACAGTGATACAGTCTTATTATCACGTGGTTCTGTTGTTATCCCCATTCTCACCAAAGTGAAGGAGCCAGTCCACCCGAAGTCAGGGCCTGTGGGACACACAGAGTCCTGGGTCACAAGGCATTACTAACTTTAATGATTTGCTGGGAACAAACCAATCAGCCATATTTTCTCCATCAGCCATATGAGAAAACTCAGAAATACCTGGATCCCGTCCGCTTCACTTCGCAATGGAACCATTTTTGTTTAAATGGTCTTTTAAATTGGAGTTGTAAGCATCAGTTGTCTTTTATTCACTACCTAATAAAGGATGAAGCCTAACTGTGGAAATTCAAGTGGCTTCTCTGTGATTGTTCCCTTCCACTCCATGATTTATCAACACCAGGCCAACATCTGTTATGGGACAGACTGCCGCCAAGCAGTCTCCTTTCCCTCGGGGTCCTTCCTTCATGAGTAAAGACAAACAATTCAGAATGGTCAGCAGTGTGCTATGAAAATGTCCAAAGAGGTTCTAACATCACAATTAGACACCCTTTCCATGCATCACACCCAGGGCAGGTGTGACAGGGTGAGCATCTTACACTTCATTAGATACAAACCCAAATGCATTGCACGAGCCCAAACCTCCTATGAAATTAGAAACCATTCAGCCATAGTGCATACAGGCTGATGAGATCAGTTGTCGGAAGGCACTGGGTTTCTCTTCTGTAAAAATGGGTGATGGGTTATACAGGACAAATTGGGCTCCTGGTTAATTCTAAGCTTTGAGGAGCAGTTGTTTTAGACACGCAAGCAAACCCAGTGGAAGGGACTGCTCTATGTGTATGAAAGTACTGTCTGCACGCAGGTCTGTGCACCCGTGTCATGCAATGCCGTGGAGGTCAGAAGAGGGTGTCGGATTCCCCTGGAACTGGAGTTCTCCTGGAATTGGAGTTACAGATGGTTCTTAGCTGCCATGTGGGTGCTGGGGATCGAACCCGGGTCAGCTGCAAGAGCAGTCGGCGCTCTTAACAGCTAGGCTATCTCTCCAGCCCCAGTGACCATCTCTCTTTTCTATGCCCATGTCCCATTCCAAATTTACTGAAGAAACTCAGTCATGAAGGCTGGGGTTGTAGCTCAGCTGAAGAAATGTTTGTGGAACAGGCCTGAAGCCCTAGGTTCAATCCCTAGCACAGCATACAACTGGCCATGGTAGCCCAAGCTTGTAAGCCTAGTATGTTGGAGGTACAGGGCTGAGTAAGAAATTCAGGGTATAAATAGCAAGTCTGAAAACACCCTGGGATAGATGTGACCCTGTCTCAAAGAAAAGAAACAGCAAGGTTAGATCACAGATCTACAAGTTTAACAAAATCTAAAGCCCTCTATTTTATATGTCAAATGGAAACAGAGATAGCATTGTATTAATAACTATGTACATGCATAACAGGCTAGAGAGATGTTCAGTGGTTAAGAGCCCTGAGTGCTCTTGCAGAGGACCCAGGTTCAATTCCTAGCTACCAACTGTCTGTAACTCCTGTTCCAGGAGATCTGACACCCTCTTCTGACCTCTGTGGGCATTGCATGAAAAAAGGTACATTTACATACATGCAGGAGATAAATTCATACATGTAAAATAATAATAAAATGTTAAAAAAAAGAAGGTAGAGTCAGCTCAGTCTGGTGGTACAAGCTCGTAACCTCAGCTACTTAGGAGACTGAGAAGGAGAATTGCAAGTTCAAGGCCAGCCCTAACAACTCAGGGAATGATGCCTCAAAAATTAAAATTCAAAACAGGTCTGGGGCAGAAAGATGACCATGCAATAAAAGCATTTGCCAGTAAGACAAGCTGAATTCGATTTCTGCCATTCAAATGGTAAAAGGAGAGAATTGACTTCTGGAAGGTGCCCTGTGATCTATACAGGGCACCCCCCACACACACACACTAATTCAATAAAGGTAATATGAAAAACAGTACAGAGGCTACAGATCACTACTAGGCTGATTCCACGGCATGAGGGCAAAGGTACAGTTCCCACTACTGTAAAAAAATAAAACAGATTATTATAGCTTTTGTCTCTGAACACCAGGCAGTTTCACATATCTAGCTAATATCTTGCTTTTAATTTTATCCATAGACTAGTTAGTGATTAAAGGCTGTGCCAGTTTACTATTTCCACATGAAAATACTCCTCTCATCCCCTGAAAATATAACTGCTTTCCTGTAGTGAAGAATACCTATGTTCTCCTGGTGCTGCCTTTTAATCCTGGATGTAGACAGCACAGTGGGCCATTTATCTACTCAATTAAAACATAGGTCTCATCAATTACTGTTGGGGGAGTTGCTAACTTGCTTATATTTATTTGTTACAATCATGCCAGTTATGGGAGATGTGCCATCTTTCTGTCACCAGTCTGGATTAATAAGAGTGTGACAGAATCAATCCTGGTCAAACCATTGAAAGCTGTCAATGTAGTTGTGCAAGGGAGACATCGGCATGTAGATACCTCATCCCACTCCTTGAACTGAAAGTAATCTTCCCTTAGTTTGCACTAGCTGAGGATGAAAATATCAAAACCTTTTCTTCCATAGCCCCAAATATTAAGAATGCCATCCTTGTAGTCAATGCAGAGATAATGACTGCAGGTAGATTTGTTAAAGGGGGAGATGTATTTCTGGAGCACCTCTTGGAGTCTTTGTTCAGCATCCCTCAGTAAAAAGAAAGGCTTCTATGTGGAGGTAAAACAGATAATTTACGTGGACAGTCTGCATCATCCACTTACCAGCTCTCAGTGAGGTATAATGAAAGAAGAATTCGTTAATGTATCCTCCTCTTGTGGTCTTCAAGGTTGTTACTTCCAGGAATGGATTTATAGCTTACTCGAATAACTTGTGGTGATGGAGGGGAGGTCCCTCCTGGGGAACGCCTCCTATGTGCTAGAGACCCCACGTAGGTTACGAGTCATCCCAGAGGCTAGAGAACTCCTGGAGGTGGGAGGGGAAATCATGGCCACATTCACTTTGAAAGGACAGAAACACGTTCAAGGTTGGGGTGTCCTTCCCTCCTTTTTCTCTATGGAAATTCATCCTTCTAGATGGCTAGGTTGACTCCAGAAACTACCAAACCTATCTGAAGTCTAATGCGATGATGATCATTATTTTGATCAAATTGCGATCTTGGTGATCAGTCCTGTTTACTAACATCAGATGGAACAGGACATGTTCTTTCCAAGAAAATGGGCTGGTTCTAAAGGCAATTTGCAAAGAGTTCAACTCAAATAACTGTGATCAAAGAAGTTTTAAAAAATAAATAAATGTACAGTAACCAGCTCTAACAATCCATGCATATATGTGTACGCACAGAGACATTTCAAAAATATGAATCTCAATACGTTTTATTGGCATTTCTTTCAAAACTATAGTAGTCATTTCATTGCTAATAATCAGGTTGGCTTAACACTAAGCAGAGGAACTCTGATTTTGCGTGGGAATCCTAATTGATTTGGAGGATGAGCAGTAGCAATGGGGTGGAGCATCCACCATGGCCACGAGGTCACTGCACTAACAACTGGAGTTGGGTGCTGTGTGACTCTGTCCTTTCATAGAACCTAGAGTTTAAGCAAAGAATATGAGCCCCAAGCAAATTCAATTCCAAGTAGTATCCAGAGCATGGACCAAAGAAAATTAACAAAAACAAAATCTTTTAGTAGAGGCCAAGAAATACTTCATAGGTCTCTATCATAGGCTTCTGTGACATAAAGCATTCATAAACATTTTTCTTTTCTTTCTTTTTTTTTGTGAGGTAAGTTTTGCTGTATAGCCTGACTGGACTAGCTCTCGTAAGTAGCCCAGGCAGGCCCTGGGCTTGCCTCTGCTCTCCTGCCTCTGCCTCTTGGCACTGTGATGATTATAGGTGGGGACCACCATAGCTGACTGAGAAACAATGTACTGGAATTTTGCAACTGTCAAGAGGATTTATGGGATTTTACTAAATTTGCATACTATGGACTCAATAACACTTCGTCAACCCTCACAAAGATCTGTCCCTGTGTAATCACAGTACAGGGCACTAGGACAGGTGCTCATTTGAAAAAGCACTTCCAGAAGGGCCTGAGTCGATTTAGTTTTGAGATCAAAAGACCAGAAAGTGGAAAGAAGCAAAGTTTCTGAAAATTTTAACTTTTCCCAGATAGTCAAAAAGAATTTCATTTGACGACATCTGACTTTTTGTTTCTGTTTTTTGAGAGCAGGTCTCCGAGTAGCCTCGTATGTCCTAGAACTAACTGGCTACACAGACTAGGTTGGCCTTCATCTCACAGAGAGATTTGCTTGAATGTGGCACCTTGCCACAACATCTGACTTTGAAAAATATAAAAGACCGTAGAACATGTGCAGACATGATGAATAGAGGAGAGGATCTTGGTAGCCAAAGGATCCGGTCCCAAGATTAAATGTCACAGAACAGTGACCACAGTTGGCCATTTCCCCTCACAGACCGTATTGTAACGATTCTTTACTGGTAAAAATAGGAAGAATGTTCAATTATTCTCTAGACTGTGCTAAGGAAAAGCTGAATTTAGTAGAAACAAGTTCTTTGCAACTCAAATTGATTCCAAAGTTAAGCTCTCATTTCTACAAATTTGAATGAAATTATTTTTAAAATGCAATTTATATAAAAGATGTTCAAATTCTTGCCTATCTAAACTGAATCACATCGGAGTCCAAATCTGCATTGATTGGTTAAATTAAGTGTTCTGTTTTGTTCTTAAAAGCTGGTGAGATTTAAAAGAAAAGAGTTTTTTCTAAGTACATGGAGCTACATGCTTAAAATATTCATTTTCTTGGAGAAAATTTTATTCACATTTTTTGCATCCTTTTTTTTGGTTGAAATCTCATGTCCAGCACAACTAAAATCTACTGTGTTATGGTCATTTCTCTAGTAGCATCTAATTTAATAGAAATAATAATTATTTTAAATTGATTCCCAAGTTATCAGGGGAAAATTTGATAGGGGACCTTGTTGTATACCTAGTTTCTTAGTGACTTTTCTGTGGCTATGATAACAGACTAGGACCAAGGCAACTTATAAAAGGAAGAGTTTATTGAGCTTAAGAGTCCAGAAAGATAAGACTCCCTCATGGTGGGGAGGCAGCTGCAGAACGCCCAGAGTTCACATCTTCAAGCAGGCTCAGGGGAAACGGAGAGTCAAGTACTGGAGATGGAACTTGGCTATGAGCTGTCAAAGCCCGCCCCCTTTGACATGGTTCCCCCAGTAAGGCTACACCTCCTCACCTCCACAAATAGCCCCACCAAATGGCCAAGTGCTCAAACACTTGGAGCCTGTGGAGGACACCTCATTCAGACCCCCCATTCCATTCCCTGGCCCTCAGAGGCTCATGCCGTACAATGTAAAATGCGTTCAGTCCGACCTTAAAAGTTCCCAAGGTCTTTAGCAGTCTCAACACTATTAAAAAGTACAGAGTCCAGAATTCTCTGTAATCCCATATAAAATGAAAAAGCAATGATGTACTACCAACATATAAAGGCAAAGAATGCACATTCCCATTCCGAAAGGAAGGAATGGGGGAGGACTGGGGGCACGCTGAGGAAACGCCAGCAGGGCAAACCCCAAATCCTGTAGTTTCATGTCCGAATTCTGGGACTTTACTTCAGGATGCACATAAAGGTAGAAGAACAGAACTGTCTCCACAAAGTTAACTTCTGACCCCCCACACATGCACCCTCCCCACCACACATGTCACATACACACACAGTAATGGAGGCCAGCAAGATGTCTCATCAATAAATGTGGTTGCTTCCATTTCTGAGAACCTGAGTTCAGTCCCCAGAACCCACAGGGTGAAAAGAAAACATGTTAGCAAAACTCGATCACCACTTGTAGAAGAATGAAATTAAACCCCTACCTCTCACCCTGTACAAAAGTCAACTCCAGGTGGATCAAAGACCTCAACGTGAAACCCCAAACTCTGAAGACCTTGGCTTGAGCACTGGGGGCTGAAATTCTCAGGACGCGAGCCCGTGCCCCTTGTTGAGTCTCAGGGACAGTGGCTGTGCTCTCCCCTGCCAAAGCTGAAAAACCTTCCTCAGATCAAAATTTTAGCTGAGGCTTGGGTACATCAAATGGGGAATTCTTTGAGTTCCTTTTACATTATAAGTGTTAAGGATAGTGATGCATGCTAACCTAACCGTACCAGTAAAGAACTAATATTTTTGTAATGCTAAAATAATCCACACGATTTGCATAGGCAGTTCATATAATAACATCTCTCTATCCATCACTTGTCCTGTATTTCACATGACAGGACCCCCTCATATGTGAACAGTCTCCCCAGCATGATAAAGCTGACAGTTTCCTATATTTAGAAATGTAAAACTTGATGCATATTATCCTGTCTGTAGCCCTGCACTAAACTAAAATTTCAGCTATGGACAAATTAATGCTCTATTTATCAGGAATTATCATAAAATTTCAGTTTTAGTACCCATAGTAGTGAACTATTGTGTGACTAAAATATTCTGTTGCTTGAGCAGCTCTGTCAAATCCTTGGCTGTCACCTCCTGTCTGACAAAAACCAAAACTGTCCACTGAAATGGGACAGTTGTACCTATTGCTACATTTATGTCTTTTCATTTTGTCCATGAATGAAGACATTTACTTATTTTGCTGCCTTCCAAATACAATCCACAGAGAACGTATCTAGTTGGGAAAAATGCTTTTCTTTCCTGGAGGTTCTCTGGAAAAAGAGAATTCAAACAGTTATCTATTCTACATGCTCTGAGCCACTTGTTTGAACACCCTCCTGCCCAGAGCACAGCAAACCTTCACAGCACCATTGTTCCTGGGACTGAGCACAGCTCTTAGCGATTCACACACGTCCTCTGACTACAGAGCAAAGAAACGCATGTCTAAAAGAGGTAAAATTGCTTTTACTCACCTTTAGACAGTACTTGATTCATTGTCTCTTCTTTCTACCTTCTTACAAAGATGAGAACTATCCTTTTTCATGTGTCCACTTAGTGCCCTTTTAGTGAAAAGTCAGAACAATCATTTTACTTGTAACTTTGAAGCATGATGGTTGTTGACTGTTCTGAGATAAAAATCTCAAGAGACTGATGACAGCACATCCTTCCACAGAGCCAAAATATTTTTAGTTCCCAAACTTTGGTATATATATATATATATATATATATTCAGCAAGTAAAATTGTTAACAAGCCTAATGATCTGAGTTTCACCCCCCTGGATCCCATGTTAGAAGGAGAGATTTTACCTTGTCATGCATACTTTTGGGGGGGGGGAATGTGCACACATGCACACACATACACACTAATAGTAACAAAATAAAACTCAACTATTGATCACTTCTAAATATGAGAATCCCTCATATTTGGGGGAAATCCATCTAAAAGCCCTGACACTTCCTTGTCTGCTGCAGTCCAGTGAGTGTCCCCCACTGTCAAGGCAGATCTGCCTAGCCCCCTGCCTCACCCACTCCCAGCTTGGCTTTCTAGGCACAGTAGCTGCTCTGCAGCCTCGGGGGTGTATATGTGGCTTCTTGGCTCTGTTACCTGTCGCTCTCTCTTCCTTCTCCCCGGTCTTCTTGTCTGCCAGGCTCCTGTCTGCCTGGCCCGCCATGTGTTCCCTTCAGCTGTCTTGCTGAAGAGGCAGTTTCTACAAGGGGAAATGTTCTGTAAATATCAACTTTAGTGAAGGTTTCTTTCACCAGAATCTGGCCTGTGAGCATACATGGGGGGAGGGAGGTTTCACAGCTTGGTATATTGAAAATATTTGGTTCAGTCATAAATCAAATCAAGGAAGTGATTCTGGCATCTTCTCTGAGTTTCCCTGTAAGAGGATTTCTCTTCTCCTAAAAGCAGAACTTGGGATTTAGGAAGAAACACCAAGTATATTTATTTCATCACAAATAAGCTCTTGATCTTCTTATTCTTTCTTTAAAACATATGTGAAGGGAATTTCTGAAATGATTCTGAAGATAGATGGGCTGAATGCATTTTTATTCTTAAAATGGCTTATATTCTTCTTCAAATGCATATAATCTGCCAGATTATCACTTTGAAAAGAATATATACAAAAATGCATTATAGATATGCTTCACATTTAGGAAAACCATTCCAATTTAGCATCTTTGTCATCCACTTAATAGATAAATGACTGACTCAATTGCAATATTAGACCTTCCATAGTTTTAAAATTTCTAATTATCCAATAGCAAAAGTCTTTTTCATATTATTTTGCTGAGAATTTTAAAAAGTGGACTGTTCATGTGTTTCTGTTAAGGATTCCAAGTCAGGCAGCCTTCCAAAGCTAGATTTAGAATCTTGAATAACATACAACTTCACATTTTTCGAAGTGTGTAATCCAGGCATTCTGAATACTCTCTGGCCAAGTCCTTGGAAACTGCCCATGGTCTTTCTAAACATAGACTGGAAATTGCTTTGTTGAAGCTAAAACCAAATGTCAGCTAAGGTCTGATGCTGCAGATCACAATTAGAACCCTACTGACTTGCCCTCCTGTTAAGGAGCTCACCTTCAAAAGATAATTATCAGTTTATCGTGTTTGATTCATTAATTGAAATTCTTTTTAAGAGTGTCAAGGCATTTCAGGAGGATTGGCTAAGCCTAGGAAAGATAACACAAATAAACTCTCAACAAATTTTTTATTTATTTAGCCCTAGATGCAGGCAGGACTTAATGGAAGCCAAGTGCTATATGGAGTAAAAGAATATAATATATTTTGTCCATAGTTTATTCTTTGGATTCCTTCTGGATGAGAAGTGGAAGTAGGGCTCGGTTGCCAGGGACATTGGTATTAGATATAGTTCCACAGGTTTACAAAGAAAAGCTCTGTCTATGCAAAAGCTATCAGTCTTGCTGTTTTCCCTGGGCTACAGAAACAAATAACCACAAACTTGAGTGGTTTAAAGCAACATGAATTCACTCCCACAGTTCTGGAGGCCCCAAGTCTCAAGTCTTTCAATAGTCTTCCTTAGGGCTAGACTTTGGAGGGCACGGTTCCATGAGTCTCCTGGAGTCTGGAGATTGCTGGCAATCCTTGTGTTCTGTGGGTTATAATTGGCAACTCCTTTGACCTTTGTCCTTGTCTTGGGAGTTCTTCCTGGTCTCAATCTTCCCTTGTAAGTCTCCTCCCATTACCCTACCAATGCGGGATTTCAGATTCGTCCTACTCCAGTGTAACCCGATTTTATCTAACTATATTTATGAAGACCCTTTTGAAATAAGGTTGCAATATTAGGTCCCACAGAGAGGAGGTCAAGATATCCTTTTGAAGCGAGAAGACCCACAACCCTGGGCTTACTTCTCCTTTCCCAGAGAACCTAGACCGACGATTGCTGCCCTTCACTTTAAAAGAATGTGACAGCCTTAATATTTGCTAACTCGAGCAAAAACAACACAACCAAAAGTTCTCCTTGTCACCGAAGTTTAAGGTGACAGGCAGGCAGAAAAGGTCACTGAAATTATCATGTACCTTTTTTAAAATTTCTCCTGAAGTTCTGTCCCTTCTTCTCTACAGTAAGCCCCACTGTGTCTGGTCATGTCCTGTGAAAGCAGACCATGAAGTGGGCCTCTAATGAAAGCTTTTGTGTGACTGAAGGAGTGCTCTTAGCAGTACATGAATGAGCAATAGAGACGGGGCCAGAGAAGAAACTGGGGCCTAGTTTCAGGCTGGTTCAAGGGAAATGGCAGATGATCATTAGTATAACCCAAAGATAAGATATTAAAAAGTATAGTTGTAGTTAGAATGAAAGGAAAAGGATATAGTCAATTCTTGGGCTGTGGGCAAGTCATGGGTCATCTTTCGGTGGGCTGATGGTGATGCTGCTTTACTGGGTCACTTCTCTTCTGAACCCATCACACTGAGACGTTACCAATACTCCCTTTCAAGCTCAGAAATGTCCTGGCTTAGTGGATTTATTGTATGGTCACATTATTTTTGACTCTTGTGTTCTGTTTAAAAACAAGGAAGTTAAAATAAATGATAAGTAAGGTCACATCCTAGAGTACATGAGAGAATTCATACAGGGGAGAAACCTTACAAATGTGAAGAATGTGACAAGTCCTTTAGTCATATGGCAGTTCTTAGACTACATGAGAGAATTCATACAGGGGAGAAACCATACAAATGTGAAGTATGTGACAAGTCTTTTATTCGAAGGGCACATCTTAGATGACATGAGAGAATTCACACAGGGGAGAAACCATACAAATATGAAGAATGTGGCAAGTCCTTTATTCGAAGGCCTGATCTTAGAATACATGAGAGAATTCATACAGGGGAGAAAACCTACAAATGTGAAGAATATGACAAGTCCTTTAGTCATAGGGCAGTTCTGAGACTACATGAGAGAATTCATACAAGGGAGAAACCCTACAAATGTCAAGAATGTGACAAGTCCTTTATTCGAAGGGTACATCTTACACTCCATGAGAAAATTCATACAGGGGAGAAACCAAACCCTACAAATGTCAAGAATGTGACAAGTCCTTTATTCGAAGGGTACATCTTACACTCCATGAGAAAATTCATACAGGGGAGAAACCCTACAAATGGGAAGTATGTGACAAGTGCTTTAGTCATAGGGCAGTTCTTAGAGTACATGAGAGAATTCATACAGGGGGAGAAACCTTACAAATGTGAAAAGTGTGAAAAGTCCTTTAGTGATAAGGCACCTCTTAGAAGATATCGCAGAATTCATAATGAAAGGAGATACTAGATATATAAGTGACACAGCCATTCATTTTACCATATGTCAGATTCGAGAATATAGCAAGAAAGCATACTGGACAAAACAGTTTACAGCTGTACAAGTTTAGCAGATCTTGGGCTCATTCTATAGAAAACAATACAGAATCTATATGAAAGGGAAAGTTTTACATGCAATAATCTTGTCTAAATATTTAATAAGCATTTAAAATTTAGGAAAACTGCAATGTGTACTGAAGAAAATTTTAGAAATATAAAATGATAAAGTCTCAAATTTTCATTTTTAATTCAATTCAATATGAGAAAATTCTTAGGCATGAGTAAGAAAATTAAAGACTTGAAAGAAAGTTTATTTGTTCATCCATTCTTCTCAAATATCACAGAAATCTAAATTTTAAATAAATCCCAATTCTAAAAAAATAATTTTAGGTATAATTCCATTTAGCTCATGTCTAGGATGAATATTATACAAAAGAACTTTTAAGAATTTACTTGAATTATTTCTATATTTCTATACTTACTTATTTTGAGACAGGGTCTCCCTAAAGCCCGAGTTGGCCTGGAATTCACTCTGTAGACCAGGATGGCCTTGATCTCACAGAGATCCACTTGATTCTTCCTTCTGATTGCTGGAATTAAAGTCATGCACAACCATAACTGAACATGCCAAAAAAATGATAGGTAGATAAGATGATTTTCTGTGTAGTGTATGGTATTTAATAAAATTTAGTGGTTTTTAAGGAAATCCCATTAAAGAAGAAATGGAATGTGTTTCTTGGTTCAGCAGCCAATGTTTTCAATTACAAATAAATATCATGAATTTCTTATTTGTCCATCCATCCACTTCCCCACCCATCCACATATCATCCATCCATCCAATCTTTAACAGTATACATTATAATAGGATGTATATAGGATAAGTGAGGGGAAGGAAGTTAAGAAATATTTTCTGGCAGAATCTATGTTAAATGCACATTCTGTTTTATTTTCTCAGTGATAGCAACAGAACATTACTGTGCCCTATGATAAATGTAAAGAATATCAGGGAGGCAGATCTACTACCCTAAGATGTGCAGGAAATGAACTTTGATAATATTTACATCAAGCATGTCAATGCTGCAACATAACAAAATTTTCTTTACTCCAACTAAAGGACAGAACTAGAAATTGATGGTCCTACAAGCCAAAGAGAGAAGCTTTTCAAACAATTCAAATGAAATGAAATCAGGGGCAGTGACTGCACGGTGACAATTGTGCTGACAGCCAAGCTCACTGTATTCAGAAGACTCTACTGCTTCTTTTTCATCTTTTCTTCTTTAGAAGAAAGATGGAAAACCTTCAGAAGGATGTGCAAAACCTATCATCTGTGCTTTCCTGTTCTTATCAACATCTGTTTCCTTCTAGTTTCCATCTCCTTTTATTCAGTCATCAGTGAACAGTGGTTGCTTTAAGAAGATGATGAGCTTGGTGTTAGAAGGGTCATCAATTACACCCAGCCATGAGAGTCCCTGCCAGATATGAATTCCTCAACTGAAGGCAGGAATCACAGAAGCCAGGGATTGCAGACAAACAATTCTGTCCCTCCTTCTGTTTATGTGCAAAACTTCCAACTCACACACATGAAATGTGAGGCTGGAAATGAGTATTTTTCAAATAGTAGAGACTATTAAAAGCCCAAATCTGCCTTCCTAGTAACACCCAGAAGCTCAGGGGAATAGAAGTTATCTATCATTTGATGAAGGGCCTTGTCGTAATATATGGTCCATTTGTTTTTTTTTAATTTTTATTTGATAAAATGTTTTATTTATTATTTTTTATTTTATGTGTATAAGCATATTGCCTGCAGGTATGTTAGTGCACCCATGTCATGCAATGCACACAGAGGTCAGAAGAGATTGTCACTCCCTGAGCCTGGAGTTATAAATGGTTCTTAGCCACCATGTGGGTTCTGGGACTCAAAACTGGGTCCTCTGCAAGAGCAGTCAGTGCTCTTAACTACTGAGCCATCTCAACAGCCCACATGGTCCATGTGTGAATGGCTTCTTATGTCTAGTGAGAATGATGGTCCACCTTAGGAATTTGGCATCTCATGTCCAGTGAGGATGTCAGATGTATATCTTAGGAGCTAGGGTAATGGAATAAATGTAAATAGACAATTTAAAAAGTCCTTTAAGTTTCTGAAGTATTTAAACAAATAGTATTTATTGAACAATGAAAAATCTGTCCCTGAGCAGTATATATTCTTGACCTCCATCCACAGAGAGGTAGAATCTTCAGTTGAGCCCCTGGGTTCCTTCCTGTCCTCATGGCTTGGTCATTCTTTTTTTTAATATTTTTACTGAAGTTTTGTGGATTTCATACATCACTTCTCAGTCCAATCCAGACTCATTTCCCCTCAATGCCCCCCACCTCTCCCGAGTCCATGCACTCTGCCATACTTGTCCTATGTCCTCTTCTGAGACTTTTCAAAGTTTTTCAAAGCAGAGAATTTTTTTGGAGAACTTTACTGCTTCAGTTGGTTCCCTGTCCCAGTTTTTTTTTTTTTTTTTGTGTGTGTGTGTGTATAGATATATATATATATATATATATATATATATATATATATCACACCTATACTAAAATCATGTCATCTGAAAATAAACTGTATGTTATTTCCAAATCATATTTTGGGATTCACATTTTTCCCTTTTAATTTTATATTACTCTAAAATATGCATACATACACTCCACCCATATATCAAAATTACAAAGTCTGAAAATAAGTGGTAGGTTAATTCTAGAGCCCATTAAGAGATTCACATTATAAGAGCACAGTTGCTTTCAGATAAAGAGAAATATAACATTAATGTTATTCAGTTTGCCTTACGAGTAGGTACTTGGTGCTAGATCCACAGATGATGGATACCATTCATTGTTTGTTTTTCTGGGACTGCATTACTTTACTTAGAATAGTATCTTCTAGTTCTATCCATTTACCTGAAAAGTTCATGATGTCATCTTTCTTTACCTCTGCATACAATTCCATTGTGTAGATGTACCACATTTTCTTTATCCACTCATCAGTTGAGGGGCACTTGGGTTGGTTCCAGCTCTTCACCATTGGGAAGAGAGCAGTAATAAACATGGATATGCATGTATCTCTGTGGTAGGATGAGTCTTGTGGGTATATATCCAGGAGTGCTATGACTGGGTCAGGCAGTAGGCTCATTTTGAATATTTTAATAGTTCTCCACACTGCTTTCCATAGTGGTTGTATGAGTTTACATTCCCACCAGCAGTGGATGAGTGTTCCCCTTTCCCCACATCCCCTCCAGCATTTGATATCATTTGTTTTCTTGATCCTAGCCAGTCTTATTCGAGTAAGATGATATCTAAAAGTGGTTTTATTTTGCATTTCCTTAATTATTAGCAATGTTGAACATTTTTTAATTTAATTTTTATTTTTGTATGTGTATGAATGTACTGTGTGCTTGTAGGTTTGTGCACCCGTGTCGTGTCGTGCAATGCCGCGGAGGTCAGAAGAGGGTCTCGGATTCCCCTGGAACTGGAGTTCTCCTGGAATTGGAGTTACAGATGGTTCTTAGCCGCCATGTGGGTGCTGGGGATTGAACCCGGGTCTGCTGCAAGAGTAGTTGGCGCTCTTAACCACTAGGCTATCTCTCCAGCCCCAATGTTGAACATTCTTAAAGATGTTTCTCAGCCATCTTTACTTCCTCATGTGTGAAGACTCTGTACAGCTCTTTACTCCATCTTTTGAGAGAGTTGTTGGTTTTCTTCTTTGTTTTTTGAGTAGTTTACATATTGTGGAAGTTAATGCTCTGTCAGATCTATCTGTGGTGAAGGTTTCCTTCCACTCTGTGGGTTTTCTCTTCACTTCCCTGAATGTTTCTTTTGTCATACAGAAGATTTTGAGTTTAATCAGGTTCCACTTGTCAATTGTCAACATTGTTTCCTGTGCAGCTTTTGTCTGATTTAGAAAGTCTCTGGTATGAATCCAACTTGGTCATGATGGATGATCTTTTTGATGTGGGTCTGTATGTGATTTGCAAGTATTTTTTTGAGAGTTTTTACATCTACATTCATTAATGAGATAGGTCTATAGTTTTCTTTTTTGGTTGTGTCTTTGCCTGGTTTTGGTATTAGAGTGATGCTGGCTTCAAAGAAGGAATTCAGGAAATTTCCCTATGTATTCTTCTGAACAGTTTGAGTAATAATGTTTATGTTTATCTTTAAATATTTTGCAGAATTCTGCTGTGAAACCATCTGGGCCTGGGCTTTTCTTAGTTGGGAGGTTTTTTTTTTTTAACTATATTTTCAACTTCTTAAATACTATGGGTCTGTTTAAGCTGTCAATCTTTTCATGGTTAAGCTTTGTTGATTTCCAAGATTTCAGATACTCATCCGTTTCTCTTAGGTTTTCAAATTTAGTACAGTATAGGTTTTTGAAATATTCCCACGTGATTGTCTGGATCTTTTCATTGTCTGTTGTGATATTTCCCTTTTCACCATGAATTCTATTGATTTAGAGTTGCTCTTTCTTTCTTTGGTTTAACTGAACTAGAGGTCTATCTATCTTGTTAATCCTTTCAAATAACCAAATTTTACATTCATTGACTCTTTTTATTGTGTTCTTTGTTTCATTGATTTCTGCTCTGATTTTTGTTATTTCTTACTGTCTGTTATGTTTGGAGTTCATTTGTTGTTGGCTCTCAAGTGTTTTTAGCTATAGTGTTAGATCATTTATTTGTGCTCTTTCTGTCTTTTATTTTGATTTTTTTTATTAATTTTATTTATTTCTGAATGTGTATGAATGTACTGTCTGCATGCAAGTCTGTGCACCCGTGTCGTGCAACGCCACGGAGTTCAGAAGAGGGTCTCGGATTCCCCTGGAACTGGAGTTCTCCTGGAATTGGAGCTTCAGACTGTTCTCAGCCGCCATGTGGGTTCTGGGGATCAAACCCGGGTCCTCTGTAAGAGCGGTCGGTGCTCTTAACCGCTAGGCCATCTCTCCAGCCCCCTCTTTCTGTTTTTTAATGTAGGCATCCAGGGCTATAAACTTCCCTCTTAGGACTGTGTTTAAAATGTCCTTTAAGTTTTGTTGTGTTGTACTGTCATTGTCGTTTAGTTCCAGGAATGCTTTTTTTTTTTTTTTTTGTCTTTTTGAGACAGGGTCTCCCTTGTAGCCCCAGCTGTCCTCGGAATTTGGGCTTTGTAGACCAGGCTGCCCTTGAACTCCCACAAAGATCTGCCTGCTTCTACCCTCCCAAGTGCTAGGATTAAAGGTGTGGTGCACCCAACGCCTGGCTAGAATGCTTTCTATTTCTTCTTTGACCATTCATTTTTCAGGAGTATGTTGTTTTAGTTTCTCATGTGTTGTTATAGATAGTAGGGATTATCCTGGTGTTGATATTGAGTTTTATTGCACTGTGGTCTGATAGAATGCATGAAATTATTTCAATCCTTTTGCATTAGTTGAGTTTTTTTGAGGTTTTTTTTTTTTTTTTTTTTTTTTCTGTGTCCCAGTATGTGGTCAATTTTAGAGACTGTTCTGTGGAGTGCTGAATAGAAAGTATATTCTCTGGTGTTTGGGTGGAATATTCAGTAGATATCTGTGAGGTCCGTTTGGAGTAATGTATTGTTCAGTTCAGATGTCTCTCTGTTTATTCTTTGTCCAGCTGATCTATCTAAAGAGCTCAGTGGGGATACTGAAGTTCCCCGCTATTAGTGTGCTGGGATTAATCTGTGCCTTAAGGAATTGTTTATAAAGTTTGTTGCATCAGGGTTTGGTGCATATATATTTATGATTGTGAAATCCTCATGGTTAACTGTTCCTTTGATAATGAGGTAATAATGGCCCTCTTTGTTTCTTCTGATTAGTTTTACTTTGAGTTCTACTTTGTCTGATGTTAAAATAACAACTTCTGCTTCCTTTTTGGTACCATTTGCTTGGAATATTTTTTCCATCCTTTCACTTTAAGTTTGTGCCTGTCCTCGAGGGTGAGATGGGTTTCTTGTAGACAGCATATACATGGATTTTTTTTCCTAATCCATTCTCCAAGTTTATGTCTTTTGATTAGGGAATATAGACCATTAATATTTAAGGTTATTGTTGAGAGACAGATGTATGTTGCTTCCTTTCACCTTATTTTCTGTTTGCATTATTGGTATAGGATTGTATTTCTACAGTTATATTTTTAGTAATTTCTCTCTCTAGGTGCTTGGGAATAAGTGCTCCTTTTTTCTGTCCTTCGAATTGCTTCAAGTATTTTCTGAAGGGTTGGCTTTTTGGATATGTATTCTTTCGTCTTGTTTATGTCATGAAGGCTCTTTCTTTCTCCTTCAACTATAATTGACATTTTTGCTAGGTATAGTAATCTGGGTTGTCATCTGTAGTCATTTAGCACTGTATAGACATTTAGCACTGGGAATGCATTTGTCCATGTTTCTCTGGCTTTCATAGTTTGCACTGAAAAGTCAGCTATAATTCTGATGAGTTTCCCTCTTTATGTAACTTGTTGTTTTTTTCTTGTGGCTTTCAGCAGCTTGTCTTTGTTTTGGGAATCTAGCATTTTAACTATGATATGGCATGGGTGATTTCTGATCTTATCTATTTGGTGTTCTATGTGCTTATTGTATTTGTATGGGTTTGGCTTTTTTCAATTTGGGGAAATTTTCCTCCATTATTCTGTTGAAGATCTGATCCATACCATTGTCTTGGTAGTCATCTCTTTCTTCTATCCTTATCATGTGGATGTTTGGTCTTTTCATAGTGTCCCACATTTCCTTATTTTTCCACTTTAGTGTTTTTTTTTAATTTTTTTCATAATGTATGTTTGAGCGTTCTAGTTTTTCCATGCTATCTTCCAGGTTTGATATTCTATTTTCTGCTTCATTCAATCTGTTTCCGAGGCTTTCTTCCATCCTTTCCTTTTGATTAGATGAGTGTCCTTTTCCCTTTTTCATTTTGGCCTGTGATTTCTTTAGTATTTCCACTTCCTTTTGGAGCTTGTCATTTTCTTCTTGTAGCTCCTTGCTTTGCTGGTTGGTTTCCTTTTTCATTTCACCATGGGATCTTTTTAGTGTTTCTATTTCCTTTTGGAGTTTGTCATTCTTTCCCTCTAGCTCCTTTTGGAGTTTGTCATTCTCCCTCTCTAGTTCCTTTCCTGAGTTTTTCATGTGCTCTCTTTAGTTCTCTGATTTGTTCTTATATTCTTTGATTTCTTTGATTATGGCTATGATTGTTCTTCTAAGATCCATGTCTTGGGTTCTTTCCAGAGAGATCTCATTGTAGGGATCTTCTATAAGACTGGTAGAGTCTGGTGGGGATTTATTATGTGCTTTTCCCCTGTTTTATCTTTGTGTTTTTGGCATGTGGGTTTGTTTTATTGTTTGTATTCTGGTGAGAGTCTCAAACGTCTCTTGGCTGTGTTGAAGGCTTACTCTGCTTGTTTCCGACAGTGTGCTCATTGTCTTCTCCTTGGTTTATGGAGGGCTGCTTGTGCTAGGTTTCCAGTTTTCACTTTTGGAGATATACTGGGAGGTTCAGCTGGCTCTCCCTTTTCTGGTCTGGAGGATCTCCAGGAATCTAGAGATAACAATCATGTCAGTTCCCTGCTGAGCATGCATGGGCCTTGTGCTTGGATGTCTTGATAGTTCTCAATGGGATACCCTCACTATAGCTCAAGGGGGGAGTGGGAGCAGGTTGTCAGTGTCCTCTGGACCTGGTGGGTGTCTAGATGTCTGGATGACTCCACTGTGCATGCTGGGCCAGGTGTGGCTGGCTGGAAGGTAACAGACCATGCCCAGGGCTGTAATGAGCCCACCTGGTGTTATGCTCACTTATTTTCCAGGTGCCATGCTGTCTCCTCTCCCTGGCTTGGTGATTCTTATGGATGCTAAATCCCTGCCTGGAGTCCCTGAGAGCTCATTTGTGTTTTGCTATTGTGTTTGGTGGTTTGGGTTTTGGTTCACATATGCAACTACCTTGTGTTTTACTGACAACACTTTTTCCTTCTCTTCATCTACCACCTCTGGCTCTTACAATCTTTCCAAACCCTCCCTGATCATTGAGAGGAGAGGGTACAATATACTTGTTCCATTTAGCCTGGTAGCTGGCCAGACTTTAAGAGAAAAGCTTTGCTTGTCTCATGATTTCAGGGAACATCAGCCCATTGTGACAAGAAAGGCACAGCAGTTCACATATTGGTGGACACAGAAGTGAGCACTCAGTCCAGAATCAGAGACAGATATCACCTTCTGGGCTGGTCTGCAGTGACCCACTTCTGCCATCCTCACCACATAACCCAGAGCTTCCACCAACTCTGAGAAGGGAACCACCAGCTGGGAGCCAAGTGTGCACACACGGGCCTGTGGGGACGCTTCACACCACATCCATGCCAACATATCCTCCTCCTAGTCTTCTTAAGCTCATGGCTGGCTTATGAAGCCAAATGCATCCAGTCCAACATTAATAGTCTCCTTAAGGATCTTATATTGCTCAAAATTCAAGTCTAAAGCCTCCTAGGAGACTCTGGGTAAACTCTTAGTTGGGAGTCCCCTATAATATCAACAGCAAGCTTCTAATATGCAAGAGTAGATGCCCCTGTTCCCAAGGACAGTAAGAAAAGACTGGACTAACACAATACCCAAATACAGAGCTATGGGGATTGTTCTTGCCCCACGTGTGCCGATGACCTTAGTCAGCCCTGTTGCTATGGCCTACCATTTCCAGCACTCATGACCTTTCTTTTAAGCTGACTCTATTTGGTAATTGTTTATCCTCAGCAAACATTCCAAGTTCCTGGCCTCTCCAACATTCTCTGGCCTCCATTACAACTTAATCTTCATTGTCTAATATTGTCATAGTGGGGCTGAAAAGATGACTCATCAGTGAAGAGCCCTGACTGCTCTTGCAGAGGAACCAGGTTTGGTTGCCAGCACCCACATGGCAGCTAACAACTGTCTGTGGCTCCAGGTTCAGGGAATCTGATGCCCTCTTCTGTCCTCTGCATGCATTGCACAGCATGATTGCATTTACACACATGCAAGCAAAACATTCATACACATAAAATAAAGTTTAAGAAACCAAAATAAAAGGCTAAAGTCCCATATTTAAAGCCAGGCTTGGTGGTCCATGATTTAATCCCAAAACTTGACAGGCAGATATCTGTGTGATTAAGGCCAGCTTGGTCTACATGGTGAATTCCAGGCCAGCTGAGTCTATAGGGAGACCTTTTCTTATAAACAAAACAACTAAAAATTAAAAAATCCAAGATTATCACAGTGTCCTCTAAGTGCCCCTGTGTAGAAAATCTGACTCTGTCAGACATGGGCTGTCCACACAGGCTTTCTCAGGAACCTTGGTACAAGTCTGTATGACTCTGTCACTCTTCTACACAATTTCCTAACTAGCATTGTGTTGATAAAACCAAGTTATGCTACCAGCTTGTGACCTAGACTGGCCCTGCAGGACAACTAATCATGTTGTCTGCTAATGTTCATGTAAAAGAATCTAGAAAAGGCCTTTTGCCTACATGGTCTGTTTGAGCAGAGTACACTTAGAGCAGCTCTGTATGTTCAGACACTCTGCTTTTAAATGATGCATTTTGATTTCTGGAGCATTCTATGGGCTAGTCTTGTTCAGAGTGACTAACCACCCAATTGTCAATGTGCAAAGTGCTCAGCTTCTCTTGAATGGTTTTAATTAATACCCTTAGCAATTATAGCTACATTGTCTCTCATGCTGTAAAACTCTTCTTAATTAATAGTCTCTTCCTTTCCAAACTGCACATTTTATCTTTCTACTCTGCTTTTTGATCTGAAGTCTAAATATCATGCCGACTAGAAGCAGCTAATGACAGTTATGCCACAGCCTGAGCAGGATGCTGTCTTGAAATTTCTTCCACCAAATACATCATTCATTTTCTTTTGAAACCAGTCTCACTTGAAATTTTAGCACAGAGTGAAATGTTGCCGGAGTCTTTTCCAGAATAGAACATCCATAGCATGCATGCGTGGTCCCTTATTCAGTTCCCAGTAAAGCCCTTACTCACCTCCAAAGCCTCACTGACAGAGTTTTTCTGTAGTCCACATGTACTGGTATTCTGCTCTTTGGCAATCTCAAAATACATTAAGAATTCTTTTAATTTATTAATTTTATTTTATGAGTATGAGTGTATTGCCTACATGTATGTTAGTATACCATGTTGTGCAATGCCTGTGAAGTCAGAAGAAGGAGTCAGATTCCCCTAGAACTTGGCAGTTGTTAACCACCATGTGGGCACTGGGAATTGAACCCAGGTCCTCTGTAAGAGCAGTCAGTACTCCTAACTGCCAAGCCCTCTCTCCAGCCCAAGCATTAAGTATTCTTATGTTTCTCTAGCCCACGGCTCTAAAGTCCTCCAATTTTCTCCTGAAATTGTAGAAATCTCATTGCCAGTGATCACATTTCTCCAGTACTGGGTGTGTCTGTAAGTTGCTTTTCTCAATTCTATGACAAAATACCTGAAAGAAACAACTTATGGAAAGAATGGTTTACTTTGGCTCACAGTTCAGGGCCTCTCAGTCTATCATGATACGATCCAATGGCAGCCAGAGCTTCTGTTTGGCTTGTGCACATTTGGTTGAATCAGGAAGTGGGAAGCTTCCACCAAAACAAACAAACAAACAAACAAACAAACCAAATCAACTTCTATACGTGCTCCATGTCCACTTCTGTGAGTTAAATTACGTGTCCCTATGTTTCTAAGATCTCTGGAAAAAGCACTGCCATCTGACCAAGGTGCAAACACATGAATCTGTGAGAGCCACTTTAGACTTCTGCCATTACTAAGGCAGCACCTGGCTTATAATAAGTACCTTCTGGGCCTTAATATTACTGGTCTTACTCCTGGGCATATCCTATCTAAATGAGCAAGAGTTCTAGAATGGTTTGTTACTTTTATGTAACAGTAGCTTTAACTCATGATTTGAAGGAGGCAGGTGTTATGGTTTGAATAAGAAATGTTTCCAAGCTCATGAACTAAATACTTGATCCCAATTGATGCTAATATTTTGAATGATTAGGACAACTTGGGGAGGTAGGCCTAGTGTCAGTGGAGAGAGCTTCAAAGATCTAGCCAGGATTCCACTTCATCATTGCTTCCTGATTACTGGTTAACTACAGTATGAACAATCTCCATCACACACTGACCACCAGGCCTTACCCACCAGGATGGAATGATGGGTAAACATGAACCAAAATAAAACTTGCCTCCTTGAAGTTGTACTATTATTTTCAGGGTACAAGAAGAATCATGTGTGAGAGTAATGTTGAAGGGATAGAGGGAAGCCAAGACTGGAGTTGAGAAGCAGCATCTGTGTAACACCAGGACTAAGAAAATCCAGGGAAGAAAGACAGAATTAGAAGAATATCAAAAAGCAGACATCAGAGGACAACTGTAAAATGGAGAGACATAGAGAGGTGAGCAGTGAGAAAAACTAGCTAGGCACTCCCCCAGGGTGGGACACAGGAAGACTATGCCAAAAGTAAGCTAGCAATATTGGCTTAAAATGTGAAAGAAGATGAATCCTTATGGACTTCTGATGGGAGTGGAAACTACCATAGCTTCTCCTAAAATCACTATGGAGCTTCCTCATGAAACTAAAATATAGCTACTGTATGACTGTATTAGGCAGGGTTCTCTAAAGAAACAGAAGCAACAGGATGAATATATAGCTATATACAATTTATTGATTTGCTCACATGACAGAGTTCAAGGAGTCCAACAGTAGCTGCACCACACTGGAGAGGCTGAGAATCCAGGGAACTGCTCAGTCCGAAAGTCTGTATGTCTCAGTGGTCCCAATCTGGTGCTGAAGGCCTGATGGATTCCAGGAGATGTGCCAGTCTCAGTACATGCTGGGATCCGTAGGGTTGATCACAGCAGCAAGACAAACTCACCAGTGAGAGAGAGGCAAGCCGCAGGAAAAAAGGGACCAGATCCCTCTGGCATGGCTTTTAATACTGCCTGCCAGCAGAAGGTAATGTCCACATTTGGGGTGGGCCATCCGGGTTGAGGTAGTCCAATCCGAAGATCCTTTTTCTCTTATTTGTTCCTTAGTCCAGTCAACTTGACACCCAGGATTAACCATCACAATGACCCAGCCATACCACTAATGGATGGATAAAAAGTGGCATGTATTCACAATGGAGTTTTACTCAGATGTAAAGGATGTATCATTTATAGGAAAATTGATGGAACTGAAGAACACCATATTAATATAATAATATGCTGTATTTATATGTGCATGAATGATAATATATTCAATGTTGTATGTTACATACACATAAAAACATATACATGTTCCATGAAGGCACAGGATGAATAGTTTGGACTAGGAGGGTCAAGGGCAGTGGGGAAGGAGGTTCAAGGATAAATAGGTGCAAGGAATTGTGGCATACATGCGTGAAACTGTCATAAAAACACATAAAAATTAGTAAGCGTGGCCTCCCACGCCAGCAGCTGGACATACTGCATCCCCTCCCTGGCAGGCCAGGGCCCCGCGGTGGACACAAGTAGGAGGTGTTTGCAATTATCTCACTGTGCCAGGCCCCAGTCCACCTCTCTTCCCAGGAGCAGGTCTGTAGGCAGCCACTGTTCCACACAACCAAGTTGACCAGCCTTCATCATGGCGCAGGTGACAAAAGGCACAGGGAAGAAAGGATTGGTGATTAAGAAAGAAGACTGAGGAGCCAACCAGAACCTTGATCATGGAAAACAACAACAAAAACAATCTGCAACTCACCTGTCACCTGAAGAGAAAACAAAAGGTGATTTCCTCCAATATTAATGACCCTCAAGAGAGAAATTCAAGCCAGGAGCTAACTGTTGCTGTTGTTTGCTGCATAAAAGTCAAAATGCTCTATCTTGAACACAAGTTCAAGTTGTAGACAGAGCAATGGATACAGGAACATAATGGGAGCCACTCTCACTGAAATAGCGACTCCTTCCCACGAGCCTGAACAGCGTGAACCTGAAGCTTCCGTCCTTTCCCATACATTTGGAACTGTGTTCGCATCCTGTGACCCTCAAACTATATACGGATGTGTAGGAAGCTTGCTTTTTATGCCAAACAGGGACCACGGTGTCCCTGCTAAGGGGGATGGGGACACAGTGTCCGCTTTGAGGACACTGTGGGGAGCTGGCATCTCAGTGCGGAGACCAGCCAGCTACTTCCTGTATCCTGGCCTGGTTGATACTTTCAACACAGGCCCTTAGCCTAGACCTACAAGACATGTGTTCCACTTTTGGCCATGGCTTCTCACCTGCCCAGAGCCTGACCAGGAATTTCAGGCTGATAGCTGATCGCCTCCCTTCAGCCAATACCCACTCACAACACCAACTACTCATATCGGTTATCTGCAAAGGACTCTCTTCCTAATCAACTAGCCACCCGAATGAAATGCAGGCCTACCTTAGCCTGTATGCATGCAATAATTAATAAAAATAATGGCCGGGAATTCTTTGATGTTACTATGAAATTCAAATTTACTCCTTGCCACAGTCTGCTTTTATTTATTTATTTATTTATTTATTTATTTATTTTAAATTTAATTTTTATTGATGGTTTGTGCATTTCGTACATCATTTTCCAATTCAGATCAGGCATATTTCCCTTTCCCTTCCCCCCCACCCCCACCCCATCCCAGATCATGTATTCTGCCATAACTGTCCTGCATCTTTCAGGTTTTTTTTTTCATTTTTTAGCTATAAGTGATAATCCATGAGTATAAGCATCCTTCGTGCAAAACCAATCTACAGACTGTTGTGCCCAAACCCCCACAGTCCCACCATTCAGTGGGGGGTGACAGGTTGTTTGTTCAATCAAGTTGATCAAATGAGTGTCCAGACTACATCGCTGTAGTTTCACCATTCACCCCAATCGCAGCCTTTACATTCTACCACGCCCCCTCTTCCGCAGATTGTTCCCTAGGCTTAGAAAAGGGGCACAGGTGGATGAGAAGTAAAACTGTCCTCTCTCTCTGGAGCTGTTGACTTGTATTCTGGTCAATTCTGGCTGTTTCCTTTCATGAGCTGACAGTCTGCTTTTATAAACTAAATGACATCAGTTCCCAGAGCCAATCATAGGCCCCCCCCAATTCCACACCACTGCACACCTTGCCCCACCCAGCATCGCACACCTAGGCCATGCTGCTTGTTCCTCCTTGGGGCGGGGTTAGACCCTCAGCCATGAGGTGCCCTGAGGCATGGTACATGGATGTTTTCATGATCCCTCACCACCCCATCAACCCGGAACTAAGGCTGTCTCCCAGGAGCCTGTAGCTGCGTTCCCCTCTCGTGAGCTGGAGCTGCACCTACTGCTCATGAACTAGTTTCCGGCTCACCCACCCTTAGAAACTCTACCTGAGGTCCTCTCCCAGGATCCTGAAACAGGGGCCCTTCCAAGAACTGGAGCTGCAGTACTTCCCTGGGAATCCTTAGCAGTGATCCTCTCCAGTAACCTGGAGCTGTGGTCTCCTCCCATGAGCCAGAGTTCTGGTCCCCTCCAGTGAGCTATCAGTGTGGTCACAGAGCTGCACTATCCTTATAATAGCCAGATCTGAGGTCTCCTCCCAAGAACAGGAGCTGTAATTCCCTCCTGTGTGCTGGGGCAGTACTCTCCTCTGGCCAGTTTGGAGCTGTGGTCTCCTCCTGTGAGCTGTAGCTATGGTGTCCCCAAAGGAACCTGAAGCTTTAGACCATTATCTTGAACCAAGTCTCTACATTCCTCTGGGGTGAACTGATATGGTGGACTTCCTGATGTTGGGCAGCGATTTCAGTCTTCTCAGAGTGACTACATTCCCCACAGGCCCCTCTCTGAGGTTCCAGGTTGTGGCTGTGTCCCACAACAGAGGGCTGTGCCTCTCATGCTGCGGACCAGGGAAGTCTCTGTTTTCTGTAGATTCTATTCTTGGAGGGATGGTTGTTTGGAATGGACGGTGCCCCCAACCCCCAAGGGACAACTCTTGTCCTCACTCCACACGTGGTCCTGGGCATCCAGGCCTTGATGGTCCACTTCTTCCATTACCAGGGACCAGGATATTTTCCGTTATTTTTCTACTGCTCTTCTACAGCCCCAGTATGCCTTCGTCTGTGTCCTAAGTGAACTTCTAGAGAGAAAAATTATAGTGTGGGAAGTAAAAAAAAGAAATAGAAAGGACTGTAATAACTAAACTGGCATGAGTCTCAAAGTAAAAATACATAATTAGAATTTAGACTAGAAATTGGAAATGCCATATATCTACTATAATTTTTAAACATGGTTTATTGACAAAACAATAATGGAAAGTTTGTCACTGTTCCTTTAATGTGAGCTCTTCCACTTACTCCATTTCCAAATTCACCACCCATATAGTCTTTCAACGTAATCATGTTACTTCTTAAAGAAAGAATGCTAATAAAACATTTTTAAATTATTAAAATAAGAAAGTATTAAAGTAGAAATGGCCCCTGTGCGTGTGTGTGTGTGTGTTTTCAGAGAGTCTATTTATTTAAACAAGTTTTACTGAATATGCTTTAAATCAAACAATAACATTAAAACCATATACACATAGTTGTCATTTATACTAATCATGAGAAGTCTTTATTTTTATGCAGAAAGGACAATGTTAAAAATTTAAAAATTTTGAGAGGTAGGCAGTCAGGTTTAGAAATAATAACTATCATTACATAATCTCTTTCAATTGAATAGAACTTGCATGTTCATCATCTTATTTAATTTTTATGAAGTTGCTGGAGGTAAGCTTCATTAGACTTAATTTATGAAAAAGAACACTGATGGCCTAAGTCATCCAATCATGGCAAGACTAAATAACAAGACAGCGGGACAGTGGACATTGGAGCCTAGACTTCTTGCCTCAAAATTAACTGTCCTTTCAGCTTATTTAACCATTCCCTTAACTAGAGAAAATAAGTGAATATTTGATGATTCTCGATGGTGATGACAGGATGATTCTTGCCATCAGGTCTAATTTAGTAATCTCTCTAGCTAGCCTCCTACCCCTAATGGGAAACAGTATTTGCTCAGTAATTGGGGTTTTGTTTAAAAGCCTAAAATACCCCATCTATCTTAAGAAGGTTCTACTCTAGAAGATAAATGCTTATCTAAACTGGTTGCTGTGAGTTATTCTATGATATACAATGTGTAACAAGAAGAGTGTACTAAATCTACATGGAAAGGAAGGGAGGGCAAGGAAGGTTGGTAATGGAAAATCATTTTAGAAAGTGGGAGAACAAGATGGATGTTGTCTTGAGACGCCCAGGAAGGGATGCCATGACATTGGCAACAGATTTAGTTTTGGTCTACTGACTGAGTTAGTGCTGTCCAGGCAGATGAAGACATTTCTATTGAAAAGACTCATGCTTGTTAAACACCCTCATCCCAACCATGGAGAACAGGTAGGGCCAGGACGGAGTGAAGTAGACAGTGATTATTCCCAGAGACTGCCTGGAACCTAGTCTGATGTCATCAATTTTCCTACACAATTTTTTACACGTAATTCTGCAAATGAAATTTATTTAATGTTGTATCTTATTCCACATATTTTTCCAGTTGTTACAAACTACCAACATCCCTCTCCCACTTAACTATAAGATCATTAGAAAGAACTCTCCAGCTTTGAGTAGACTGGAAATGAAATCAGAATGTCTCCTTAGCCCATTCAGTGTTCCAGCGGGAGATTCTAAAATGAAGTCTGACAAAGATTCATCCTTTTAAATCAAACTCTCTTCTTGACGTTGTCTCTCTAATAACCCCGGGGAAATCTGTAAAGCGGTGCTTAAACATCTCTGGAAAGAAACACATTTTCCAATTGTGATAATTTACAGAAAAGGAAGAAAGTTTGTGTGGTTTTCAGATCCAACACAGGAAGAACAGAACATCGAGTGCTATTCAGAACCAGAGACAAGAACCTGAAATCTCTCCTCAGTGAATAAAGTTATTTGGAGAACCATTTATTTACCAAAAATGTGCAGGTTGCTATGATACAAATTTACAACAGGCACACAACCACTCAAAAGTTTCTGCTCCCTGAAAGGTAGCCTTACACAATGGACAGAGTGGTATTTTGGGTCCCCAAGCCAGAACATCCATGCCCTTTGGAGCAGAGTGAGATGGAGACATGTTTGTTTCACCCACATCAAGAACAGAAAGTTTAAGGGTGGATCATTGCAGAAAACTGGCTGAGAAATCCTCAGGTTCATGCATTACTTCTTGATGATGGTAATGATAGTGATGATTATTATTACTGGCCATCAAAAAAGCACTCATATCCAAATACACTTATATTTGTTAAGTTTAAGGACAGACCCTCTTTTGATCAATTATCTTGAAAAATGCATTTTTCTTGTTCTGGATTACCAGTTTGTATATTTTTCCTCAAATGACTTTAACAAATCACTTATGATGAAAAGTTGCTGAGTTAGGACTGTTGGGTGAGGTGGGTGAGAAAAGAGAAGAACAAGAATGAGAAAAATTCATACTCAGTGAAGTATGTAAACCATTCATAATAACTACAACTAAAACCAAGAGGTTGATATTTCATGAGGACAGTGTACCCTAAAATAGACAGACATGGACCTACAGCTCACCCACTAAAGGTGCTTGGCATACAAACACCACCCGAGTTCTATCTCTAGAACACACATAAAGAAGCTGAAGTCATGGACACTGGCTCAGCAGTTAAGAGCACTGGAGCTCAGTTCCCAGCACCCACTTGCCAGATAACAATGGTCTGTGACTCCAATTTCAGGGGATCTGACATCCTATCTGGCCTCTGCAGACAATGCACACACAGGTTCACTTACATGCATACATACACGTATACATACATACATACATACATACATACATACATACATACATAAACTAAAAATTTGAAAAAGAAAAAAGCTGGATGTAGTGGCAAGCACATGTGATCCCAGCACTCCTTTGATAAGAAGACACAAGAATCCTCCAGAAGTTCAAGGGACAGCCAGCCTGCTGTATGCAGATAAACAGCAACAGAGAGAGTCCCCCTCCACAGGATGGGCAGAGAGAGCCAGCTCTTGAGTGCTGACCTCTGACTTCCACATGTGCTCTCAGCAAACTCAAATGTCAACAATAGCACACACACATTATATACACATATAAACATATAACTGTAATAATGTTTGAAAAAATGGAGATTGGGGATTTCCCGGGACCACCTGAAGCACAGGTAGGAGCTGGGTGTTTCAGCCAGGTGGATTGTTTGACTTGATTTATTCATCTTTGGCTCTCGATTGGCTTGTGTGGCTGTGGGGGCAGAGTTGTCCTCCTAGCTGGTGGTATAAAATTTGGGCCTGTGTGGGGCTTGAGATTGGGGATTTCCCAGGGCCACCTGAAGCACAGGTTCTGGGGCACAGGCTAAACAGAAATCTCCCCCCACCCCCAACTTGGATTGCCAAAGGAGTGTTCAAGTGGAGTCTTTGGAGATCCTTCAGAACAGAAAAGGAAGAGTGAGTTAGACTTCCAATAGAAAGCCTAAAACTTAGGCAGGTCAACACTCCATAAGCAAGGAGAAAAGGAGAAAAGAAAATCAATAAAACAAACAACAAAGGCATCTGAAAGAGGCAAGCAAAGCAAGCCTTCAACACAGTGAAGAGGCATTTGGGATTCACATTGGAATACAGGCAAAGAGAAACCCACATGCCAGGGACATGAAGAAGAGACAACATGGGATAGGTGCAGGATAATTCCACACCAAGCTCAACAAACCCTGTGGAAGATTCCTACAGTGGGATCCCCCTGGGGATGGCCCAGAACACAGATATTACAAGTACAATTGTGAACATACTTAAAGTAGTCCAAGAGTATGAAGAGCAAATCAAAGAATTAAGAAATGAGAATGAAAATCTCAAGAAGGACTTAGAGAGAGAATGACAAATGCTGGAAGGAAGTGGAAACACTGAAAAGATCCCATGTTGAAAAAGATAAGGAACCCAACCAGTGAAGCAAAGAGCTACAGGAAGAGATTGAGAAGCTCCAAAAGGAAGTGGAAATACTAAAGAAATCACAAGATGAAATGAAAAAGGAAAATGAAACACTCATCCAATAAAGAGGAAAGGAATGGAAAAAGCCTCAGAAGCAGAATGGAGGAAGCAGAACAAAGAATATCAGACCTCGAAGATAACACAGAACAACTAAAAACCTCAAGTAACATTATGAAAAATTTAAAAATACATAAAAGTGGAACAACCAGGGTCTGTGAGACACTATGAAAATATCAAACCTCCACATCATAGGAATAGAGGAAGGAGAAGAATCCCAAGAGAATGGTATTGATAAGATCTTCAATAAATTTCCCCAAACAAAAAAAGACAAACCAATACAAACACAAGAAGCACATAGAACTCCAAACAGACAAGATCAAAAAAGAAACTCTCCATGCCATATCATAGTTAAAACACTAGATGCCCAAAACAAAGACAAAATTCTTAAAGCCACAAGAGAAAAACAACAGTGACCAATAAGGGGAACCTATCAGAATTACAACTGACTTCTCAGTGCAAAATATGAAAGCAAGAAGAACATGGAGCAAAACATTCCCAGGGTTAAAGGGCTATAAATGCCAACCCAGGTTACTCTACCAAGCAAAAATGTCAATTATGGTTGAAGGAGAGAGAAAAATCTTCCATGACATAAACAAGATGAAAGAATACATGTCCAGAAAACTAAACCTGCAGAGAATACTTGAAGCAATTCAAAGGACAGAAGAAAGGAGCAATCATCCCCAGGCACCTAGAAAGAGAAATCAATAAAAGCATAACTGCAGAAGTAGAAACCTAAACCAAAACCACAAATGGATGATAAGGTGAAAGGAAGCAACATAAATCAATCAGTTATAACCTTAAATATTAATGGAGTAGGCTCTCCAATCAAAAGACATACACTGGGAGATTGGATTAGGAAACAGAACCCATCTATATGCTGTCTACAAGAAACACATCTTACCTTCAAAGATAGGCACTGCCTTAAAGTGAAAGGATGGAAAAAAGTATTCCAAGCAAATGGTACCAAAAAGAAAGCAGGTTTTGCTATTTTAATATCTGACAAAATAGATTTCAAAGTAAAAGAAATCAGAAGAGACAAAGAAGGCCATTACATTTATATCAGAGGAACAATCCACTATGAAGATTTTCCAATTATGAATATATATGCACCAAACTCTGGTGCACCAAACTTTATAAAGACAATTCTCCAGGACCACAAGGCACAGATTAACCCCAGTACAATCATAGTAGGGGACTTCAATACCCCACTGAGCCCTTTGGACAGGTCAACTGGACAAAGAATAAACAGAGAGACATCTGAACTGAATAATATGATATACCAAATGGACCTCACAGACATATACTGAAGAATATTCCACCCTAATACCAGAGAATACACTTTCTACTCAGCACCCCATGGAACATTCTCCAAAATTGACCACATACTGGGACACAGAAGAAACCTCCACAAGTACAAAAAGAGCGAAATAATTTCATGCATTCTATCAGACCACAACCCAATAAAGCTCACTATCAACACCAGGATAAGCCTTACTATCTACAAGAATCCATGGAGATGAAACAACACACTCCTGAATAATGAATGTGTCAGGAAGAGCTAAATAAAGAAATAAAAGTATTCCTAGAACTGAATGATAATGACAATACAACACAAAGTAGAAAAATGGAAAGAGCACAAGTGAATGATCTAACACTACAGCTAAAAGCACTTGAGAGACAACAGATGAACCCTAAATGCAACAGACAGAAAGAAATAACAAAAATCAGGGCAGAAATCAATGAAATAGAACCAAAGAAAACAATAGAAAAAAATCAGTGAATCCAAAAGTTGGTTCTTTGAAAGAATAAATAAGATACACAGACCTCTATCCCAGTTAACCAAAAGAAAGAAGGAACAACTCCAAATCAATACAATCCATGGTGAAAAGGGTACTATCACAATAGACAATGAAAAGATCCAAAAAAATCATATGTGAATACTTCAAAAACATTTACTCTTCTAAGTTTGAAAACCTAGAAGAAATGGATGACTATCTGAAATCCTGGGAATCACCAAAGCTCAACCAAGAAGAGATCAACAGCTTAAACAGACCCATAAAATATGAAGAAATTGAAGATGTAATAAGAAACCTCCCAACTAAAAAAAGCCCAGGCCCAGACGGTTTCACAGCAGAATTCTATAAAACATTTCAAAAAGACCTACAACCATTATTACTGAAACTGTTTAGAAGGATACAATCAGAGGGAATTCTCCCAAATTCCTTCTATGAAGCCAACATCACTCTATTACCAAAACCAGGCAAAGATCCAACTAAAAAGGAGAATTATAGACCCATCTCCCTCATGAACACAGATGCCAAAATTCTAAACAGAATACTGGCAAATCGCATACAGACCCACATCAAGAAGATCATCCATCATGACCAAGTTGGATTCATACCAGAGATGCAGGGATGGTTCAACATACGAAAATCAATAAACATCATCAAACACATAAACGGAATCAAAGACAAAAACCACACCATCATCTCAATTGATGCTGAAAAAGCCTTTGACAAAATCCAGCATCCCTTCATGCTTAAAGTCCTAGAAGGAATTGGATTGGAGGGATCATTCCTCAATGTAATCAAAGCCATATACAGGAAACCCACAGCCAATATCATCCTAAATGGGGAAATGACGGAAACATTCCCTTTAAAGGTAGGAACTCGGCAAGGCTGCCCCCTATCACCACTCCTCTTCAATATAGTGCTTGAAACACTTGCTAGAGCAATAAGGCAAGAAAAGGATATTAAAGGAGTACTAATTGGAAAAGAGGAAGTCAAACTATCCCTATTTGCTGATGATATGATTGTTTACTTAAGAGATGCAAAAAACTCCACCAGAAAACTCCTAGAAACGATTAACAGCTTCAGCAAAGTGGCAGGATACAAAATTAACCTTAGAAAATCAATGGCCTTTCTTTACACCAAGAACAAGCAACTGGAGAAAGAATTCAAAGAGACCTTCCCACTCACAATAGCCTCAAAAACAATAAGATACCTAGGAACAAACCTAACCAAAGACACCAAAGACCTCTACAACAAAAATTTTAAACCCTTAAAGAAAGAAATTGAAGAAGACCTCAGAAGATGGAAAAACCTCCCATGCTCATGGATTGGGAAAATTAACATTGTAAAAATGTCCATTTTACCAAAACTCTTGTATAGATTTAATGCAATCCCAATCAAAATCCCCAAGAGTTTCTTCACAGGCTTGGAAACAAAAGTTCTTAAATTCATTTGGAGAAACAAAAGACCCCGAATAGCCAAATCAATCCTGAGTGAAAAGAGCTACACAGGAGGGATCTCTATACCAGATTTTAAACTATACTACAGGGCTATAGTCATAAAAACAGCCTGGTACTGGCACAAAAACAGACCTGTTGACCAATGGAACAAAACCGAAGATCCAAATCTGAGCACATACAATTTCAGCCATCTCATATTTGACAAGGGGGCCAAGAAACCACAATGGAGAAAAGACAGCATCTTCAGCAAGTGGTGTTGGCAAAACTGGATCACCACTTGTAGAAGAATGAAATTAAACCCCTACCTCTCACCCTGTACAAAAGTCAACTCCAGATGGATTAAAGACCTCAACGTGAAACCCCAAACTCTGAAGGTGATAGAAGAAAAAGTTGGCAGCAGACTACAAGACATAGGCGTAGGAAAAGACTTCCTAAATCAGACAGCAGCTGCACAAGAATTAAGGTCGACAATTGACAAATGGGACCTCATCAAACTCAAAAGCTTCTGTACATCAAAAGAAACAATCAAGGAAGTGAAGAGAAATCCCACAGAGTGGGAGGAAACCTTCACTGCAGATACATCTGACAAAGCATTGATTTCCAGAATATATAAACTACTCAAAAAACAAAGAAAAAAGAAAACAAACGACCCGCTCAATAGATGGAGCAAAGAACTGAACAGAGACTTCACAAGCGAGGAATTAGAGATGTCTGAGAAACACCTCAAGAACTGCTCAACATCACTAATCATTAAGGAAATGCAAATCAAAACCACTTTAAGATATCATCTTACTCCAATAAGACTGGCTAGGATCAAGAAAACAAATGATACCAAGTGCTGTAGAGGTTGTGGGGAAAGGGGAGCACTCATCCACTGTTGGTGGGAATGTAAACTCATACAGCCACTATAGAAAGCAGTGTGGAGAACCCTTGGAAGACTTGGAATGAATTTGGCACCTGACCCAGCCATACCACTCCTGGGCATGTACGCACAAGACTCATCTTACCACAGAGATACATGCACAGCCATGTTAATTGCAGCTCTCTTCACAATAGCAAGGAGCTGGAACCAACCCAAGTGCCCCTCAACTGACAAGTGGATAGAGAAAATATGGTACACCTACACAATGGAGTTCTATGCAGTGGTAAAGAAAGATGACATCATGAGCTTGCAGGTAAATGGTTGGAGCTAGAAGATATCATGCTGAGTGAAGTAACACAGTCCCAGAAATACAAACAATGAACGGTATCCCTCATCTGTGGATGCTAGCACCAATTACCTAATTGTATGGCAAACTGAGCAAACAACATCAATGTGATCTGAAAACAACTGTCCTCTTATATTGTGAATCCCTTAAAAAATAATAAAAAAAAGAAAAAAAGAAAAAATGGAAACACATTTTTCTAACCCCTTCCACTGTCCATGACAGTCCATATACACATCTGCCTGGAAGTCAGGTTTGGAGATATAGTGCCTGGGTTAGAAATGGCTCAGTCATGTGTCCTTGGAAAAATCTTAGGTATTCTGTGTACCCATCCTTCATGTTTGGACGCTCTCTGTTAGTTACTTTTCTTTTTGCACCTGAGATCAGGAAGCAAAAGAATGATGAACACTTGTGCTCAAGTAGCCTTTTATTTTTAATACGGAGTATGGTGCCATTTTAGGATGGGTCCTCACATAGTCATTACTCAAATCAAGGTACTCCTTCACAGGCTTATCTCCAAGATAATTCTGATCCTGTCAAATTGGCAATCAATATTAACCATCACACTCCCATATTGTATTGTTGTATACCTCACAGCATTATTGAAGATTGATTTAAACTATATTTAATTTATAATTATATATACTGTAAAAAGGAAATCAGCCTATACTCTGGGTGTATTGGATGCTTCCTCATCCAATTCATACAATAATCCTACTGCCCTAGTTGGCTTTAATTATCAACCTGACAGGCCTGGATCCTTTGAGAGGAAAGTCTCAAGCAATGAATTGCTTAGGTTAAATTGGCCTGTGGGCACGGCTATGGGGGGTTGTCTGCATTGCTTATTGACATTGAAGGGCCTAGCACCCTCCACTATGGGTAGCACCATTCCCTGGGCAGGTTGTCCTGGGCTTTATTAGAAAGCTAGCTAATTTGAAGCTGTTTTAACCAGCAAGTGGCATTCCATGGTTTGTGCTGGACTTCTTGGCTGTGAGTGAGAGCCTTGGTTAGAGGTGATGCTATATGGGATAGTAACCAGGTCTGCCTTTAGGTTACAGACTTGACTACCTTCAATGGTAGACTGTGCCCTCATAGTGTAAGCTGAACAAATCCTTTCCTCCCTGACATGGCTTTTAGTCAGAGTTCTTTTTTTTTATTATTTTTTTTATTTCTGTATGTGTATGAATGTAGTGTCTGCATGCAAGTTTGTGCACCCGTGTCGTGCAATGCCGCGGAGGTCAGAAGACGGTCTCGGATTCCCCTGGAACTGGAGTTCTCCTGGAATTGGAGTTTCAGACGGTTCTCGGCCGCCATGTGGGTGCTGGGGATCGAACCCGGGTCCTCTGTAAGAGCGGTCGGCACTCTTAACTGCTAGGCCATCTCTCCAGCCCCTTAGTCAGAGTTCTATCATGATAACAAATGAAATTAAAATGCCTACCTTATCAGAAATGCTGTTATTCCTTATTACGTAAATAGGTAAACAGGAGAGCTAAGGGTCCATGTTCTCGTGACTGAGAAAAGAAGCAGACCTTTGCTGACTGACTCCGGATCCTCTGGCTATTACCATCCCTCATATTCTGAGCTGAGGAATGTGCCTAGTACTTTGGAATCTTTACACAAATAGTAACTGTTCTTCCTTTTATTATTAGTTACAGGGTATGGTACATGCCTTGGAAGGCAAGGACCTGGGACTATTCGTAGGATGGCTAGTTGCCCACCAGGGATTCTGGAGGAAGGATGGTTCTGTTTTGAGGTAAATTATTCATTGGTTTTGAATGACCTGTTCAACTCTCCATTGACTTTGGGAAGAAGATAATATGTAATTAAATCCTGACTGACACTTTCTGAGCCTGAACAAAATGTTTAAAATCAGTGGACACCTCAATTGCCTGGCAAAATTCAGACAGTTACAAAGATTAAAACATAAAATTTAGCCCACTGCCTAACTGGAAGTATTTGACAAATAATGCTAGCAATTTATTATATTGCTATTATATTTATACTTACGTTTATACTTACCCAGCATGCTTTGGTTTCTAGACTTTCCCTTTTATTTAGACTTCTTGTTATCATAGAAGAGATGTATTTTGGGGGTCTTGGGAAAAGGGAAGAATTTGTTATGGAAATTAGATTGAGAAGAAGCTAGAAGGAGCATTTGGAACTGCAGGAAGTAGAGCTAAAAGTAAAGAAGGTATGGGTGAGGGATGGCTCACCTCTATATAAACAGTGCCAAGCCTGGGAGCTCTGGGGTAAGTCTTAAAACAATGGCTTTCCACAGCTTCAGTCAAAATTCCCATCTACTCTGAGCACAGGAGAGAGGACTTCCTGGGGGTCGCCTGGGGCACCATGTCTAATTACATCTCTGGGTAGTTTCTTTTAGCCTGTACCACTGAGACAGGGCCATAGTGAGCTCTGCGTCTGCCATCATGACAAAGCTGCATTCTCACCAGAGATCAGAGGATGTCCTAGTGAGGGTTAAGCCAAGGGGAGTCTTTCCCCAATGTGATAAATTGCCATAAAAAATTGGAGTTCAGATTATACAGTTATTTCTTTAAGGATAACTTCAAGACGTCAGATTTTTATGAAATCAATTACCTATAGCCAGATAAATTTAGCCTGCTTTTCTTACAGGGACATAGAAGGAGGTGTAAATAGGTCTGTTTCCACTCTGAAGAGTTTCACACGATGCACAGGGTGGTGGGAGATAGTCACTGGAGGGGAACAGCGGATCAGGAAGAAGTGAGCAGGAGCAGGGAATTCAGCCTTCTCCAGCTCTGGCGCTGGAGTCGGGCTGCCACTAATGTGACCATTAACTTTTCATGCTCAGATTTATTATGCTGTCACCACAGCGCTTTTCCTTCGTGAAGTATCAGACCACTATTACATATTTGTTGACATCTCATCTATTTAAGGGAAACAAGTGATTATTCGTTGCCAAGGAGACTAATAAGGAGTGTGCAAGTAGAGTTCTCCTTGGAAGATAACAAGTCGCTTGTATTTTGTTTTCTATTGTATCAGAAACTACCTCATTGTTTGAAGGAAAACCAACTCCCCTTTCCCACAGTAAAAAGCCCCAGGTGTTTATTTATTCGATGGGAAAAAAAACCGACGGACTTAAAAAATAAGTAAAAATAAAACTGTAGATATACATGATTGACGAAAAATAATTTGAATAGATGACATGCAATGTTCTTCTAGCAAGAAAAGTTACTTCTTGTATTTTCTGATAAGTCAGAAATATGGTCAAAATATTCGTCAAAATATGGTCCATGTATTTATGAAAAAGACTAGACACCAGGTTACAGAGGTTACAGGCAGATTTCACAGACAAGCGGAAACATATTTCAAAACAGCAATGCAGTCTTCCTGTCTGGCGGATCTAGCTCCTGAATTGTAGCCCTGATACCTTTGTCAATTAGTTGTAACTTCAAATCATTTATTGGAACCACTGTCAGCTTCCCCCTGAGTTTGAGAGCTTACTACAGAGTGAATCTACTATATCAATGATTAATACATATTAATTTTCCTAAGGTCGTGCAACAAAATACAACAATCTCAGTTGTGAAAACTGAAGTCTATTTTTTTAGTAGGTTGGAGACTAAAATATCAAGGTGTCACAGGATCTAGCTTTTCCTGAAGCCCATCTCCTTGCCTGACACACTGTGACTCTCATGCCCTCCCTCACCCAGGACCATATGTGTGAACATCCTTGGTGTCTCCTTATTTTCTTATGAGGGCAACAGCCATATTGGTTTAGGGATGAGATCACACCCAGAGGACCTCATTCTCCTGTATTACTGCTCTAAATGTCCTAATTCCAACTGTTGTGATATATATTCTGAGGTACTGGAAAGAGAGACATCAGCATATGAAATTTTGTGTGACACAGTTTGTCGATAACACCTACATACCTATCATTTACTAATTTAAAGCTACTACAAATTATTAATGTGAAACGGCAAAACTAACTCCATTTTGTTCTGGCCAACTTGTGTTTTACCCTGTGTTTTTGCTCAGCCGTGGAAAATCCAGCTTGAATTGTGGGCTGGATTTCCAACTAGCACTGCATGGCCAAGAGTCTGGCTCCGCCCCAAGTAGGAGCAAGCAGCATGGCCTAGGTACATGATACTGGGTGGAGCAAGGTGTACAGTGGCGCTGAGTTGGGGGGCTTATGATTGGTCCTGGGAACTGACGTCATTTGGTTTATAAAAGCAAGCTGTGGCAAGGAGTAAATTTGAATTCATAGTACCATCATCACAGAATTCCTGGCCATTATTTTTATTAATTATTGCATGCATACAGGCTAAGGTAGGCCTGCATTTCATTCGGGTGGCCAGTGGGTTGGAAAAAGGTTCTGTTTGCAGACCACCAACCTGGGTAGCTGGTGTTGTGAGTGAAATTCCTGTCCAGACTCTGGGCAAGTGGGAAGTCACGGCTAAGAGTGGAACACGTGTCTCGTGGGTCCAGGCTAAGAACCTAAATTGGAGTTATCACTTATGTTGGGCTACGGGAAGTAGTCGGCTGGTCTCTGTGCTGAGAGGCCAGCCCCCCACAGTGTCCTCAAAGTAGGCGCTGTGTCCCCATCCCCCTTAGCAGGGCTGTGTGGTTCCTGTTCATCATAAAAAGAAAAGCTTCCTACACTTAGCCATTCCCACTGCAGCAATCCATGTAACATGTAGCATGTCCTCCCTTCCAACCTAAACAAAACTTACTGTTAAGTGAAACCCCGGGGTCATTAACTGACCTGTTCCTAGTCTGGTGGAACTATGGGGATCTGATGTAACTATGGTTTATTAGCTTTGCCCCTGACATGAGGTAATTGTGGTTTTAAGTTTTATAAACCCTGCCCTCAAGAGTTCTTTTGGGCATTAACCCCCTCTCTGACTGCCAACTATTAATAAAGGACTCCTAATTCAACCATCTCTCTTGGTATTACAGATATTTCCTGAATAACAGTAATGGGGTGTGCTATGTTTAGTATATCACCAGTTATTGACATTGCTGTCTAATCATACAGCAAAGACTTAAATCTGTCAGTGAGGCAAACATTCAAATATTAGTATATATTTCTATGTTTAGACTATAGGAAAACAGGTGCTTAGTTCACTGATGGTAGGGATAGTGAGTGGCTCAAAGTCTCTGAGGGAAATCTCTCACATTCTAACAAACTTACACTGTATTTTCTCTTTCATTTTTAAAATATCACTTCTGGAAATATATTCCAAAAACATGGTATTGAATATATAAGAATAATGATTAAGACATCAAATCACTCTTGTATATTATTGTTTTGCTAATACTTAAACACTGAAAATAACTAGATATATTAACAATGGAACAGTAAAATAAGCCACAGTATATTCAAATAATGAAAAATTATGCAGCTAATCAATGGAATGAAGATTATATGCATTTATTGCTGATACTCAGATTGTTTCATTATGTTCAAAATCCAGGCAGAAGAAATTGTGTACAGAATGCTACTACCTATTTAATGTATGCAGATTAGGGCTAAACTTTAAAATAATTATCTATAGAATTAGGCAAAAGAGAATGAAAATGGCAGACAAAAACCTTAGTGTTTAGGGATATATGCAGAACACGCACCTGGAATCTCAGCATTTGGGAAACTGAGGCAGGGTGATTCTGATACCAGCCTGAGCTGCATAGTGAGACCTTAACTTAAATACCAAAATAAAACAAAACTTAGTGCTTAGAAAAGTGAATTATTTATTTTGGAGAAACAACAAATATGCAGAAAATTGCATATACTTAGAATGTAAGAGTTGGAAAGTTTTGACAGTGAACAAATGTTCAATACCGTCACCAGAGTCATGACTGTCAACATGTCTGGCACCCTCACTGGTGGCCGTCCCATCCTTGAATACCATGTGCATCCCCTTCTCCATATGACCACCTCTGTGACATCTGGTGCCAAAAACTAATTTGTGTTTTCCTCAATTTTGTCTGTTCCATCACTTATGATAATTGTTCTGAGAGGCTGGAGTTACAGCTTAGGGGTAGAGTGTGTGTTTAGCCTTTATGATACCCTAGGTTAAAGTTCTAGCACCAAATAAATAAATATATGAATACATAAACTGAAAAGGAATAATTTCCAACTATTTTATGTCATTCAAAATTTTACTCTTTTTATTGATAAGTAGAACTTCAGCATACTAGCATGTGATATTAGTCATTTATTCACAAGAAGGATATTTGGGTCCAATTGAACTTCATTATTTGGGTGTAGTAAATAATGATGGTATGAACATTTGCCTGGCCACAATTGTAAATTCTTCTCCCATTTCTGTGACAGTATTCCCTGTAAGAAGCAACTTAAGGAAGAATCTATTGTGACTCACAGCTTGAGGAGATACATCCCCTCATAGGGGAACGCTATGGTGGCAGAAGCAAGATGCAGCTGGACACAGCGCACCTGCAGCCAGGAGGCAGGAAGTGGAGCTGTCCTGTAAAACCTCAAGGCTGGCCCCCAGTAACATACTTCCTTCAGCAAAGAGCCACTTTCTAAAACAGTGCTATCTGACCAAGTGTCCAAACCAACAAGACTATGGGGGGGGGGTTCATGTTCAAACCTGGGTATCAGGTTACGTGACATGATGGACATACATTTTTAACTGTAAGAAATTTCCTACTTGTTTTCCAAAGTATTTAGCACCTGATTAAATGTATGAGTTCTGCATTGCTCTACATTCTTACCACTGTTTATTATAATTAGTAAATTTAAATTTATCCATTTTATTAGATACATAGTTTAATCTCACTGTGGCTTTTTCTAGTGATTGATGATATAAGAATTTTTGTACTTACTTTTTTATCTATAAATCTTCCCTGGTGAAGTGACTTATCAAAATTCCAACACATCCTTTTGATGATAATTTTAAAGGTGCAAATACAAGTAGAAGCCAGAGGGCAACCTCAGGTGGCTTCCTCAGGGTCTGTCCACTTTCTGGTTTTGAGACATGGCTTTTCCTGGCCTGGAACTTGTCAGGTCAGCCCCAGAATATGCTTGGGTCTGCTTCCGTAGGTCTGAGATTGCACACATGTGCCAATATGTACACTTTTGTTTTGTTTTGCTTTTTTTAATATTGATCTGCCAGTTGAACTCAGGGTCTCATACTTGTGTGGCCCTCTCTCTATCCAATTTACTCCCTAAACATAATAAATGGATTTTTGTTTCCTATTATCTGTAGCTGAGATTTCATTATATATTCTAGAAGCAAGTCCTTATATGACATATGTTTTATAAAAATTGTGTTCTATCCTACATGGATTTACATGAAATTCTCCTAAAAATATCATTGTAGAGATGATTTCAGTAACATTTAATTTATCATGTTTTATTTTATGATTCATGGTTTTTCTTGTGAAATCTAAGAAATCATAGCAATGAAAACATTTCCACCTCTGTTTCTGGAAAGACAACAGCCTTAAGTCTTCAGTGAAGAACTGTTTGTCAGTGTGTGAGCTTTTTTATATGATACAAGGAGTGGGTTTGCATATTGATATTGCCTCAGCACTGCTCCTTGAAAAGACTGTAATTTCTATCTTAAACTTTTGCATGCTTATTGAAAATCTATTGATGGCACATATGTACATATGTTTGGGACATCAGCTGATTGCATATGCATGCATCTATTTGGGTGATCAATTAACAGTACTGTAAAACCTCTTTATATATTTACAGATTAATTTATTTTAATTTATTTTAAAGATTAATTTCATTTAAAATTGTTGATACTTTTATTTTTATCTTTTATTGTATGTGTATGAATCTGTTGCCCCCATATGTGTAAGTGCACCAATGTCATATGTCGGGTCAGTATCTTTGAGTCACACGTGACTGCCTTCCACACCCTGTCCTTCCCTTCTTGGCTCAGCTCCAGGACTTGCCTCCTGTCTGAAGGCCAGCAGTCTCTAGGCTTTGCTCCCACAAAAAGGGGGGAGGGAAAACCAATGGAGATCACCAGTAGAACGGAATGAACTCACACACATTCGTGGAGAGCCAGGGAGGATAGGAACTCCGTTTATTTTCTGTCGGTTAGGTCTATATATTCAAGACTGCTGTGCTTTGGGCAAGGAAGTGGGGAGCAGGTGGAAGGGAGGGGTGAGCCAACTTGGTTCTAATCTGGGGGCTGCAGAACTCCAGTTTGTGCAACAGGTAACTAGAGGCGTGACATTTTGCTCAATGCCTCAAGGGAAGGGGCCTGGAACTTTGCAGAGATAGGGAGAAGCAAGAATCATTGTAATATGCCAAATCTTCTGTCTACAGACAACTCTGGAAGCCCACAGAGATATCAGATAACTGGAGCTCTCCCAGGACAGGACTTACAAGTTCTTGCTTCAAGCCAAACACAAAGTTTCATTCCCACATCCCATCCTTTGTTTTTTAATTAAAATGAAGCAGTAATGTGAAGGTCCTCTAGGGAGTCCCCTGGGATGACCTGGTATTGGACTAGAGCAGTCTTGTCCGCAACCTCAGTGAGTGTATTGATTCGGTTTTTGATAAACCAGAGGACACAGGGTTCGATAGTCAGGAGGACTCCTAGGGTGAAAATGGGTCCCAGCAAAGGAAGTTAACCAGGTGGTCAGGGGGTTGGAAAACCATGGGATAGAAACTTGTGGGGAGTATCTATCACAGAGTTATTTCCTGAGAATTTTTAGGGTTTTAACATTTTGCTCGACAATACCAGAGTCATTTAAATTAAAAACAACATTCTTCTCCCAGGAACATGCAGGTCCCCCCATTTTCTGCAGTTAACAAGTCCAAGGCTCACCAGTTCTGCATCACCACCTCAGCCAGAGAAGTTATCTGCCTCTGGAGCGATTCAAGGCTGTTCGTTGTGGACACCATTGCTTCATCAAGCTTAGTTTGGAAGTCCCCTTCCATGCTGTAAACCTTCACTACGGCTCTGCCCCCAGTTCCCATCGCTGCCCTGGGGAGAGTGATGCCTAGGCTGACCAGAACTGGGATGAAAATCTCTCTCTTTTGATGGTCTGGGTCTGGTCGCAGCATCCAAACAACTTCCTCCTTCTCATAAAGGAAGAGCTGAGGGGTGATAATTACGGCCAAACAAATTCCAGAACCAGTAGCCTTTGCACAGAGGGATGCAGTGCCATCACACCAGAGAAAGAATGGCGATTTGACACACAGGTTCCTGTCGAGAAGCACACTTCAGAGGCACCTGGGGTCTGGGGCTGCTGCAGCTCTCACTAAACAAATAGAAAGTGTAGTAAGAGGAATGCCATGAAACACTGGCTCTGTCTCCACAGGTGCAGATTGCTGTAAGGAGGTGTTAGAGGGGATGGCAGTGAAAAGAGGTCATGTGAGGGATGCACAGAAAAAAAAAAACATTGGGAGACATTAGGGTGGGTGGTGTAATTGAGGAGATCTCTGGCATATTCAATGTACTGAGTTCATTTTACAGTGGACTGCAGTTTTCCTTCCGTTTGGATTCCTGTAACAGAATGTGGGATTGAGTGAGGATGGGTTGAGGAGCCAGAACAAGCTGGCGAGAGATACAGACATCTGCCACAGGGTACCAGAAATTGCTGTAAGAGTAGATGTTTCCCTGTACTCCAGCTCTCCAGTACTTACTCCAGGGGTACTGTATATTAATTTTTAACTGGTTATTTTGGATTTGGAACAGGCTTCTTGGGCTGTGAACACTCTCCAACCTGCAAGACCAGAATCTGCAACCACCATAAGTATCAGCTTCCTGCAAACACTGTTCTTTGTTCAGATGGGGGAAACAGATAAATGGTGCCTTGGAGGTAATGGTGGAATTGGGAAACACAGTAATTGTGATTGCTTTACTACAGCCTTGCAAAGGACAGTCACTGGTTCCAATTACCTGATTTCTCCCCTCCCAAGTTTCTCTGACAAGGAATTGCCAAGACATGGGTCCAAGTTGGTGGTCTATTCACAGGCTGGGCAGAGGCAGAGTTAGCTTGAACTATTATGAGAGCTGCTAGAAGGATGGCAGACGGGGGTGCGGAGGGAGGACACATGGATTTTACAGAACTGAGGAGTTGGTCAAGTTCCTTCCATGTTATGTCATTTGGGTTCTGGGAGTGTCATTATCTCATCTTTCTCCTCTTCTTTTTATCCACGAGCAGCAGGCGTGCTGTCTTTTTGGTCGGCAGGGATGAATCTGACATTTCTGGCTGGAATCCAAATGGGTCTTGGACAATCCTGTGGGAAGATGCAAGCAAAGCCCCTCCCAGTTGTTAACAGTGGATCAGGTCCTTTCTACTGATCATCTAGAGGGTCTTTCCATCTGACAAGTATTTGAGGAACAGTGCTAGGTGTCTGCCAATGTTTGACTATGGCTGGACACTTTGAATCTCCTTAAATGTTAAAGAGGTTTACAGTTGCCAATGCCATGGTCAGCTGGATGTTAGGAGGCTATCTCCCTGCCTTTTGTTTTAATAACTGATTTTTTAGGACCTGGTGGGTCCATTCTATGATGCCTTGTCCCTGTGGGTTATGAGGGATACCTGTATGATGTGCAATATTCCATAATTGACAAAATGATTTAAAGTGAGAGCTAGAAAAGGCTGGCCCATTGTCTGTTTTAATCTGTTTGGGGATGTCCATGGTAGCAAAGGTAGAAAGTAGGTGGGCAGTGAGGTCCTTGGCTTTCTCTCCTGTATGTGTAATGTCAGTTTGCCAGAGTGCATTGGCTTTCAATCGCCTGAAGTTAATTCCCAAAACCTGTAGTGCAGGTGTTTTAACTAGAGTAGAACAGGAAGAGCAGGTTCTAAGGATTCACTGTGTGGAGAGCATGTGTGGTGACAGTCCTAAGAAGGCACCCGAGACTTTTGCAAAGTTTTATGACTAACACCTGAGTCTTATGATTAACACCTGATTCCCTCCTACCTCTAAGTAAAGCCATGCTCACCGTTTGAGCTGTGCAGGTGCACCCTGTATACAAGATCAGGCCAGATGATACGAATAGACCAGCCACGCAACCTGGGCTGGGAAGGTGGATAAATAGAGGAACTTTCTAGATAGAGAGATAGAGACTCTCTCTCCTTTCTAGTCTGAGAGAGAAGCTTGCTTGCCTGAGGAAGGAGAAGGCTTAGAGGGAGAAGCTTGGAGAAGGAGAAAAGATGTGCCTGAATAAACCGTTCTGACAAGACCTGCCTGCCTGAATAATAAACAGCTTTGAGAAGAACGAGTGAGAGGTGCTTTGTTGCTGTGGCTTCATACAAGTGTTTCCTACAAGTGTACAAGTGTGCAAGTGTCATACAAGGGTTTCATACAAATGGTGGCCCGTACGGGGAAGGCGGAGCAATGGCCACACTCAGCCCAGAGCCCCTGGAACTTTAGCAGCATCGAGGAAGACAGCCGCGAGGGGCCTTGAGCGAGTGCAGCACAAAAGAGGCTCAAGCTGGATAACGACCGCAGCATAAGCGCAACAAAGAGAGAAAAGACATTTGCTGAGCTGCAGAGACTTACAACCGCAGTAAGCAGACAAAGACTTATGAACGCAGCGTAAGCGCAACAAAGAGACTTAAGAGACTTCAGCTTCAGACCAGGCTTCAACAGGGCTCGGCTAGCAGAGACTGTGAGCAAGCACTTGGAAGGGCCTCGGTGCCGCAGGCTTGGCGTGAATCCAGAACCCGCTGAGCTGGCCCAAGCACCGATTGGACAGACCCAGAGAGAAAAACCAGCCGTTAGACTGAAACTTGGCAGAGGAAGCACAGGGCGCGCAGAAGATACAAAGGAAGCGCGGACTGAAAATTTCTTAAAGGGGCCTTGGTGCTGCGGGCTCGGCATGAATCCAGAACCTGCCAAGCTGGCCCGAGCACCGATCGAACAGACCCAGAGAGAAAAGCCAGCCGTTCGACTGAAACTTGGCACAGGAAGCGCGGGGCGCGCAGGAGATGAGAAGGACGGGGCGCACAAGAGATGACGTCAGCGGCCAGCAGCCTGCAGGTGAGGAGGCGGAGCAGCCCTGCCAAAGCGGCGGTTTGGACTTTCTCGTGACAAAAGCTGAACTGGGAACTGGGGCACCACCGTGTGCTGGACAGCCTGCAGGCGAGGAGGCGGAGCAGCCCTGCCGAAGCGGCGGTTTGGACTTTCTCATGAAAAAAGCTGAACTGGGGACTGGGGCACCATCGTGCATGGGGAAAGGAACAGTTAAAACCCGGTAAAGGGAACAGTTAAAGCCCAGAAAACCCCCTGGGAGGGGGGGACAGTAAAGCTCCTCGGAGGGGGAACAAAAACAAAAACAAATACTAAAAAATAAGTAAAGCCCGAAAAAGGGGGAACAGTTGAGGCCCAGAAAGGGGGGAATAGTTAAAGCCCAGAAAAGGAGAAATAAAGCCCAGAAAAGGAGGAATAGTTAACAGTTAAAGCCCAGTAAAGGGGGGAAGGCTCCCCGGTAAATGGGGACAATAAGGAAAGCTCCCCGGTAAATGGGGACAATAAGGAAGGCTCCCCGGAAATGGGGACAATAAGGAAGGCTCCCCAGAAATGGGGACAATAAGGAAGGCTCCCCAGAAAATAGGGGACAATAAGGGAAAAATAAGTAAAGCCCAGAAAAGGAGGACCCGGTACAGAAGGAACAGTTAAAGCCCGGAAAAGGGGGGAACAGTTAAAAATCTCTTTACTAAAATAATAAAAAAGGGGGAGATGTGGAGAGCAGGTGTGGTGACAGTCCTAAGAAGGCACCCGAGACTTTAGCAAAGTTTTGTGACTAACACCTGAGTCTTATGATTAACACCTGATTCCCTCCTACCTCTAAGTAAAGCCACTCTCACCGTTTGAGCTGTGCAGGTGCACCCTGTATACAAGATCAGGCCAGATGATACGAATAGACCAGCCACGCAACCTAGGCTGGGAAGGTGGATAAATAGAGGGACTTTCTAGATAGAGAGATAGAGACTCTCTCTCCTTTCTAGCCTGAGAGAGAAGCTTGCTTGCCTGAGGAAGGAGAAGGCTTAGAGGGAGAAGCTTGGAGAAGGAGAAAAGATGTGCCTGAATAAACCGTTCTGACAAGACCTGCCTGCCTGAATAATAAACAGCTTTGAGAAGAACAAGTGAGAGGTGCTTTGTTGCTGTGGCTTCATACAAGTGTTTCCTACAAGTGTACAAGTGTGCAAGTGTCATACAAGGGTTTCATACACACTGAAGTTGGGCAGAAGGAATTTTAGGAAAGCAAGCTTGGAGGCCTTTTAGGTTAACATGGGTGATGGAATGGAATTTTTCTGCTTCTGAGAGGGACAGGACATAGATCCCAAGAGAGTTGCCTTCAGAGAGAGGTCATGGCAGAAGGCTGTGGGCACGAATGTGCTGTATGAAGAGAGGGTGACTCCTATTCTGTAAAAGGGATGAAACTGCAATGAGAAGTGGGGAGAGAGGATTTTTGTCTAATTGGACAAAGGATCTGGATAGCCAGGGCAGCAGGTTGATCACATAGATACTGTCTGAGAAGAGATTAAGAGGCCTGTTGGTTTCTTTGAGTGCTAGATGAACAGCATAGAGTTGTCTGTACTGTGAGGAATGGTCAGGGAGCAGGTAAAACAGGATCTGAGGAGCTTGATCTAGGTTGTTGTAAATGATGGCTGCAGCCCCTCACTTCCCTCCATCTGTGAAAACAGATGCGTCCTGCCTCATAGGTGCATCTTGGAAAAGATGGGGAGGAAGACAGTTTAGCAATGGGAGAGTGGAGACCCACCTGTCATTAGGGTAGTGATTTTCTATCTGTCCTGGAAATACCATGAGGCTCATAGCTATATGAACATGATTTCTCATCAGCCACTGGATATCCAGGAGGGAGAAGGGTGTCACTATGACATCAGGCTCCTTCCTCAGTGTTTGCAGGGAATGTTCCCTCCAATTTCTTATCACAGCAGCTAAAGAATCCATTTCAGTTAACAGTCAGGGAGTTCCCCCTATGGGTGTGTGCAGGCACTCTAGTACTCCCCTGGATTGGTAAAGAGCCCCTACAAGCATGGGGGTAGTGTTAAAAATAAGCAACTGCACAAGAAGGGAGGGTGTGAAACGTGCTAAAGCCATGCTCTGGAGAGCTCTGTTGACTTCAGCCAGAGATTCTGAGGCTTCTGCTGTGAGCTTTCTCCTGGAATCTGGGTTTCTGTTACCTCGAAGAAGGTCAAAGAGAAGCTGTAGCATTGTGGTGGGGATGGACAGCCATGGGCGGAGCCAGTTAAGATTTCCTAGAAAGGACTGGAGGGATGCAAGCGTGAGCTTGGGAGGAAGGGAGAGTACAGGTTTGAGAGGTTTCACTGCAGTGAGAGAAATTTCAGTGCCTAGGAAATGAATTGGGGGAATCATTTTAACCTTAGCATGGACTATTTTAAATCCAAAAGCTTCTAAGGATGGTACAAGCCTGTCCTTTAAAGTTGCCAGGTCAGTTGACAATTTGTCCCAAACTAAATTTCATTCATATAATGGAAGACCTGTAGACATTCTTCCATATGGGGTTTAAGGGGCACTGCTACTGCCCCTTGGCAGAGCGTTGGGCTGTTGGCCATGCCTTGTGGCAGGACAGTCCACTCGTAATGAGTTGCTGGACCTGAGTTGTTAATTGGAGGAACTGAGAAAGCAAACCATTTGCAATCCTCAGCATGGAGGGGGATGGAAAAAAAAAACAGTCTTTTATATCTAAGGCTAGCAGAAGGGTGTTAGCTGGAATAGCAGAGGCAAGGGGGAGATCCCTCTATGGAGATCCCCATATATGCATAGTTTTGTTAATGGCTCACAGATCTTGTAAAAGATGCCAACCTCCTGTTGCCTTTTTTATGACAAACACAGGGGTGTTCCAGGGACTGCAAGATGGATGGATGCATCCCAATGAAAATTGTTGCTTGACTAAGTCTTGGAAAGCTTGTAATTTCTACCCTGGTAAGGGCCACTGCTCAATCCAGACTGGATCATCTGACTTCCAGTCCAGACGAGGGGGAGAATACTCTGCAGTGACCCTCAGGATTGGGGGTGCTTTTTGCTAAGATGATGGAGGCATTTCCCCCCAGTTAAAGGGTCTATCTGGGCATGGTTGTTCTCATCTGGAGTGACAATAACCACATCCAAAGCCTCTAAAATATCTCACCCTAGAAGATTGATATTAGTGGGTGCTATTAATGGGCAAATCTGACCAGTGTTTCCATCAGGGTCATCCCAGGTGTAAACATTTTTAGTTATGTAAGACTGTGAGGGCCCTCTTATTCCTAGAAGTTTAATTCCTGGGAGCAAGGGCCAGTCATGGGGTTTTTCTTGCTGTTTTTTTTATTTTTTTAATATTTTTTAAATTTTATTTATTTATGTATGTGTATGAATGTACTGTTTCCATGCAGGTGTGTGCACCCGTGTGGTGCAATGCCATGGAGGTCAGAAGAGGGTGTCGGATTCCCCTGGAACTGGAGTTCTCCTGGAATTGGAGTTTCAGACAGTTCTTGGCCACCATGTGGGGGCTGGGGATCGAAGTCAGGTCGTCTGTAAGAGTGGTTGGTGCTCTTATCTGCTAGGCCATCTCTCCAGCTCCTTCTTGCTGTTTTATAATGGTTCTGTCTATCCCTGTATCTATCAAACATATAAAAGAGCTCCCCCCAATTTTAATCATCAGTGCAGGATGTGAGCCTTCTGAAATAGGCACTGCCCAGAGGGTGTACATTGACTCTTTTCCCCCTTTTTTTCCCTGGGCTAGGGGCTGCCCATCTAAGAGTTTAGAGGTGGCAGTTTTTTCCCATTTTTATTATAGTTTGAGTGGCAATCTTTCCCGGGGGCACTGTCTTTTCCAATGACCTCTGTCTCCACAGTTAAAACATTTTTCATTTGTGGTGACAGCAACCACAGAGGCTTGAGCTAGGTAATTAGCTTTGTGGGAGGCTGTGCCCACGTCCTGAGTTGCCACTATCCATCTGTCATAATGGTCATCTTTTAAGCCCTGGCACACTTGTCTGAACTCTGAATTCATTCCCTCCCAAACAATATTTTTGAGGAGTATCTCTCTGGCTGTAAGGTTGGGGATCTTCCTCTCTAGGCTGATTTTAGTTCTTAAGATAAAGTCAGATAGGAGTTCCTCAGGTTTTTGCCTAGGAAATAATAAGGAGGAACTGGCCTGAGATTCAGTGGGTGGTGTAATTCTATCCCAGGCCTGTAGGGCACAAAGGTGGACCTGGTCAAAGTACCCTGGGGCCAGTCCAGCCTGTTGCATCCCTGTGCTAAAATCCCCTTCTCCAAAGAGCTGTTCGTAACTCCAGTCTATGTTAGGTTGCCCTTGATTCCTCCAAACCTGTTGGAGACATTCATCTCTGTACAGTGCTTCGCATTGTAAAAATAGCAGACCTGGGAGTGAAGATCTACAAATATCTCTCCAGTCATGTGGAGTGTTAAGAGAAGTGCAAAAGCTCTGGAGAATCGACTTTGTCCATGGTGCCTGAGTTCTTTCAACTCACTTGCCTGGTACGGGTACCAGTTTAGAGGGTGACCTCAAGTTGGAACTAAATTAACAGGGTACTCCTGTAATTGAATATCTGGGTTATCCCGAATTTGGCACAGTTTTTCTGTAGCAGAGAGAGAAGAGGTTGAGGGTGAAGGTGTTTATGGCCTCTTGACAGGGAGTGGCTGATAATTAGGGGAAAGGTTAAGGTTAGCCGCTTGGATGTTTTTATTATCCTGTTCTATTTTTGCTGGGTCTGAAGCTTGGGAGCTTTCAGAGGGAATTTTATTGGGGTTCTCAAGGGGAGTTTTAGCAGGTTCTTGAGAGAAGGGGGTCTGCGATTTAATTTTGTTGTTTTCCTTTCCTGGCGTGGTTTGGTGAGAAGGCCCTAAGCATTGTCTCACCAAAGCTAGTAGTGGCAAGAACGTGAGAGATGCCGGAGCATTTTTCTTACTGTCTAACATTCTGTGCCACACACGTCCAGGATTCTGAACTCCATAAGTCCGCAGGGAACATCCATGGGGCAATATTAAGAGTCTCACTCCAAAAGGAGGCAGCTTCCTGCGTGGAAATTTTAACTGCTCGACTCTTGAGGAGCGTTTTTATCTTCTTAGCCTGTGGGTCCTTTTGGCATGTCTGTTTGTTACCCATGATAAAGAGAGATAGGAAATGCTAGTGGTTAGGGAAAGAGACAGTTCAAAAGACTAACCTTATGGGAAGAGAGAATTCCCTGGAGATGTACCACAGCTGGCCATATAGAGGACAGAGACTTAAAGCAGATTCAAATATTAATCTCTCATGGGAAAAGAGTTAAATTCCATGGAGATATACCATAGCTGGTCATGACTACCCTGGTTAGGGGGGTATCTCCTTGTCTCTATGGTAAAACCCTCAAAGATTTCCCTTGTGTGGGGGAAATCAGGGGCTAAGAGAGAGCCTGAGAAATACCTTATTTCCTTTTTCCTTTGGTGGAAAGTCAAGCCACACGTTCTAGGCACCAGTTGTAGGGTCAGTATCTTTGCGTCACACGTGACTGCCTTCCACACCCTGTCCTTCCCTTCTTGGCTCAGCTCCAGGACTTGCCTCCTTCCTGCAGGCTGGCAGTCTCCAGGCTTTGCTCCCACAAGAAGGGGGTGGGAAAACCTCCGGAGATCACCCATAGAATGGAATGAACTCACACACATTCATGGAGAGCCGGGGAGGATAGGAACTCCGTTTATTTTCTGTCAGTGAGGTCTATATATTCAAGACTACTGTGCTTTGGGCAAGGAAGTGGGGAGCAGATGGAAAGGAGGAGTGAGCCAACTTGGTTCTAATCTGGAGGCTGCAGAGGTCCGGTTTGTGCAACAGGTAACTAGAGGTGTGACATTTTGCTCAATGCCTCAAGGGAAGGGTCCTGGAACTTTGCAGAGATAGGGAGAAGCAAGAATCATTGTAATATCCCAAATCTTCTGTCTACAGATAACTCTGGAAGCCCACAGAGATGTCAGACAACTGGACATCTCTCGAGACAGGCCTTACAAGTTCTCGCTTCAAGCCACACACAAAATTTCATTCCCACAGTCATGGAATGGCCACAGAGGTCAGAGGGCACCAGAGTCCTTGGAACTGGAGTTACAGATGGTTGCCAGGTGCCATGTGGGTGCTGGGAATCCAACCTAGGTTCTCTGCAAGAACAGCCAGTGCTCTTAACCTCTGAGCCATCTCTTCAACCCTGATCGTGTATAAGTGTTTTGCCCGCATGTAAGTGCACCCTTGTTATGCAATGCTTTGGGAGCCAGGAGAGGGCAAATTGAACTGGAGTTATGGACAGTTGTTAGCTGCTGTGTGAGTGCTGGGAACTGAACCCAGATCCTTTATAAGGGCATCCAGTGCTCTTAATCTCTGAACCATCCTACCAGTTCCTTTAGATTTATTTAATTTTTAACTATGTGCATATTGGTGTGTCTGTGTGTGGGTGTGTGCATGTGGGAGAAGCACCTGAGGAGTCCAGAAGAGGGCACTGGATCCCCTGGAACTGAAGTTACAGACAGTTGTGAGCTGCCCCAGGGCTATGCTGGAAGTAGAACCCACATCCTCTGCAGAAATACTATGTGCTCTGAGCTGCTGAGCCATGTCTTCAGATCCTCTTTCACTTTCTTTTCTATTTTGCTCATGCTTGTCCAGATGTAAGTCATCAATTTATATTTTCACATGGTTGCACATGGATTCTTTAAAATTTGACATATGATTGCTATAGGTTTATAGAAATAGGATTATTGGCTCATAATTGTAATACATGTTAAAATTTGGGCAAATATGTTTAATTGCCATGTAAAGATCTTAGAAAATTATATTAGATTTTATTCCTAGACAATAATATGATCTATAAACAGTGACAGTTTTACTTCTTTCCACACATGTCCATGTGCTTTTCATACATGTCCATATGCTTTTCATACACATCCATATGCTTTTGTTTTTCTTGTATTATTACACTGGCTAAGAACACATCAAAAATACCAATGATAGAAAATGCTCCAGGCTGGGTCCTGTCCTAGCAGTTGGGGTCCATGGTGAGTCCAAGCAACAGCATCAGGAGCTGGAGGACAAAATTACATGGATGTGCTAGAGGACACCTGGGAGGAATAATGCCCTTTGCTAAAACCTCACGAATATGGGAACAGCTCCTGGAAGCTGGAAACACATCTTATAGCTTGACCAACATGTGAAAGCCAAAGAAGCAGAAGGCTTGGGACTCATCTCCAGTAGATTACACTGTCAACAAGACAATTGTTTAATAACTTATTCCATGATTATTGCATACTAAAACTGCTTAGATGGACTGGAGAGGTCAGTGGTTAAGAATGAGCACTGCTCTTGCAGTTAAGTGAGTTCAGTTCTTAGAACCATGTCAGGCAGCTCATGACTGTCTGTAACTCCAATTCCAGGTATATCTGACACCTTGGGCTATTGCAGGCCCCTGCACTCACATGCACATACCCACACACTGACACATATATTTGTATATCATTAAAAGTAAAATAAGCCTTCCTATAGAAATTTTAGGGTCTTCACATGGGAAAAGCTGTATTTTGCTTTCTTTTATTGGACAATGTAAATATAGAATGGAATATATTTCATATAAGAGCATCCTATATGCTTATTACAAAACAATCATAAATCTTGTAATTAAAAAAAAAAGTAAGCTATTTCCTTCTCCTGACAACATCTACACACATATCTGGCTGGTCTGATTACTGATTCACTTAGCTATAATCCTTACTATGAATAAGATTTGAGTACATTCACAGTAATCTCTTCATCCACATGTGGTAGATACCCACAGCCTGTAGTCCAGGTTATATAAAACAAGGAAAAAGTGATTCACATGAATATCAAAATGAAGAGAATGCCCAGTAATGGAAACAGCAAGTTTAAACATCCTGAATTTGAATTATTCTTAATGGAAACACAAATTTGTAGAACATGTAGTTTTTATTTGTATAATTAGAAGAAAGATTGAAACTACTCAGGGGGGAGGGTATATTATTTCCTTTTTAAAGAGCAAGTCAGACCAGTTTCTTCCAAAAACATGAGGTTAGAAAATGTCATGAAGAAAGAGGCTGAAGCAATGTGAGTTTCATACATTTAGTCTAGTATCAATAAAAACAACTGCAATGGAGGGAATATTTGTGTGGCCGCAACAAACCTAAACATCTCCAACTATAAGTGACCTTGAGGAAACCATGGTGATTTCTTCCTGGAACTGGTGACCATTTCCAGCAAGCAATGCCATAATCTATTGAAAGATGATCCAGTTGTGTGCTATCTACAGGATACTAGATTCAGCCACAGGCAGGTTTAAATTAAAAAGATAGAAGAAGGCATGTTATACAAGCATTTGTCAATGAGATGCCAGGCCTGCCACATGGTAAAACTAGTTCTCAGAAAAAAAATTCCTAGAAAGAGAGATGCATGTTGCATAATGATGAAAAAGTCCTATTCAATACGAAGCCTCCACACTCCTACAGACACTTCATGATATGTCTGAAATATTCTGCATCAGCCATATTTTAGCTGTTTGGACTCCATGTGTTGACAGCTTAAGAAATTCTGGAAAAGTAGCAGGAGGAAGCAGCTCACTGCTCACATAGGGTAGGCCTTGGAGATCGGTTGGTCTTCCTTGTTTTCTTTGCCCATTTCCTGCCTCCCTCTCTGCTTCCTGGCTACCAAGATGTGAACAGCTTCTTCCACTTCTCACACCACTATAAGCTAAGCTGTTCTGCCCTGCCATCCAACAGTAATAGACTCAAATACACTGAAATGTTAAGCCCAAATTAATCTTTCTTCCCTTAAGTGGCTGTGTCATGCATTCATCCAGTGACAGTGACACTGAGGTCACTAGCACAATTATGGTCCCATTTGGAGACTTTAAAGGCTTCTGACCATTTTCATGTCAATTAAACTAATAATGGACACTTACAGTGGCAAACTGTCAACCAAAAGTCTTGAGTTGTTTATAGTTCATTCCCTGAAGATGGCAAACACTTTCTTTCAGGGCATCCAAAGGCCATGCAGAGTAGGACATAGGCTCTACCAGAAAACAAGGCCTGAGTAATTTAAAAGTTTATATTCACAACTGCATCTTTTGGACACTTTAGACTCAAACTAGAAAAGGGCAGATACATGGCTGGAAAATATCCAAACACTTTGAGGTTAATGATACAGTTCTAAAATTACCAGAGCCAAAGAGGAAGCAGCAGGAAGTGCTTGGAGCCTAAACACTTCTGAAAATACATTGTAACAACATCTGTGCACACACTGACCACCTCCCTGAACTGGAACTTGGCACCAAGTAAAGACATAAAACTAGGAAATGTCAAGGCTGGAAAGATGGATTAATAGTGCAGAGAGCACTTGCTGCTCTTGCAGAGGAGTGATTTCAGATCCTGATACCTGTATTTAGCAACCATCTGTAACTCCAGCTCCAGGAGGAGCCAACGACACCATCTTGTGGACTCCAGGGCACCTGCATTCACATGCACAAACACACACATAGTCACACACATGCACATAATTAAAGATTAAAAAATGAATCATATTTTAAAGGAAACATTTCTAATTTCTAATCTCAGACCTCAGTAACCTAGAAACGAAGAGTAAATTACCTTCAAATTTCTCAGAAGAAAGGAAATTATCAAGATAAGAACTAAAATCGATAACACTTCGATAAACAGCTGAGAAACTCAATAAAATGCCCATCTGATTCCTTAAAATGTCAATAAAATCATCAGACATTTAGCAAAAATAAAAAATAAAAGAGAAAGTACAAATTATGAATGAAAAGAATATTACCAACAGACTGTGAAGACATAAAAAGATAATAAAACATTACCAAGATAGCTACTCTTAAATTTGAGAACTTAACAAAGTGAATCAATTTCTCAATAAATGAAACTATCAAAACTCACAGAACATTAAATAAGTAATTTAAAAACTCTATAACTATGAAAAATAAAATTCTAGTTTATAAATTTTCAAAAAAGAAACATAAAATTCAAATGTCTTTATTGGAAACTCCTACCTAGTATTAAAGGAATTAGCAACTCTTATTCACAATCTCTTTAACAAAGCTGTGCTTTCCAATTCGTTTAGGGATTGCTATTTACCTAATAACCAATCAGACAAAGATAGCACAGACTATCATAGAAAATAGCCCTCCAGGGGCTGGAGAGATGGCCTAGTGGTTAAGAGCGCCGACCACTCTTACAGAGGACCCGGGTTCGATCCCTGGCACCCACATGGCGGCCAAGAACCGTCTGAAACTCCAATTCCAGGAGAACTCCAGTTCCAGGGGAATCCGAGGCCCTCTTCTGACCTCCGCGGCATTGCAGGACATGGGTGCACAGACTTGCATGCAGACAGTACATTCATACACATACAGAAATAAATAAAATTTAAAAAAAATTAAAAAAAAATGAAAATAGCCCTCCAGAACAGAGATACACAAATTTTCAATGAAAGTATTAGCAAACAGACTTCATCATTATTAAAAAATAATTATATGACATGGTCAATTGGAAATTCAGCAACACAATAAAATGATAAAAAATAAGACCATAAATAGGTTAGGAAATCACTGACAATGGATTCTACAAATACATGTGCATCTCTGTTTACATGATTAAATAAAACTCAATCATGACAAACTCTTGAAAAATTGATTTAACAAATTAATATGTAACAAAGGATGGACTAAATTAGATTAAATTTCCAATAAAAGCAATCTGATATTCTATTAATATCAAATTAAGTAGTATTTCAGGTGAAAATAACAAAGGAGATAAACCAAGATTTCATGCTGAAGAAATCTTGCTCATAAAGTCTTATTTGTGGACCATAAATCAAAGAAATAAAACAAAAACTAACATCTGAGTCAAACTTCTTCCTCTCTCAGGGATCTTTGGGGAAGAGGGAGCAGAATGATTGGTAGAGCCAGAGGAATGGGATGAACACAGGGAAATAGAGTCATCCAGACTGAGGTCAGTTTGTTCACATGATCCTCAGTAATGGTGACAGCATTCACAAGTCCCATGAAACCAGACAAAATCCAAGCATAGACTTGGGCAAGTGGGCAAGGAACCTCAACACTTCCTGGGGAACTGTTGGCAGCTGATGGCTGCTGGGAAGGGGGAGAGACAATCTCTTTCAAGGGTGTGACTCTGGGTAGGCTGACTGGGATCTAGTGGATGGACCCTCACTAAGGACAATTGGTGACACAAATTAGACCCTACAGAAAATGTTCCTTCCTGGGAGACCAGCATGGGCCTGATCAAAAATGTGCTTCTGCGGCTATTTTCATTCACTGCCTCCTGCTTTGGGGCCCAGAAATGGACTGAGGAACACGGTCTCCAAAAACTTCAGTTAGGGGAGGCTAGCTCATTTGGAAGGAAGGAAGGAAGAAAGGAAGGAAGGAAGGAAGGGAGGGAGGGAGGGAGGGAGGGAGGGAGGGAGGGAGGGAGGGAGGAAGGCAAGCAATGATTACAATCCTGATTAACAAAGTAAAATTCAGAACAAAAGAAAAGAAAATAATAAACTATTAAATTAATTAAACACTACAGTGCTGAAAGTACACACTTAGGAGAGTTCTATTTTTGAGTTCTATTCTGCCTTACAATTTAAAGGTCTTCAGCAGATTTAGTATCCAGAGATCCCCACACAGGAGGATAGCAAATACACACTGTTCTAGTTTTGTTTCTGTTGCTATGACAAAATGCCTGCACAAAGGGAACTTAGGAGCAGAAAAAGTCTCTTAACTCACAATTCCAGGGTGCAGTCCACACTGTGGGAAGTCAAATTAAGAACCTGAAGCTCTGAGTCACATCCTCAGTCAAGAGCAGATGGAAGATGGATCCTTTCCTGACTGGTCCTCAGCTCATTTTCTTCTTTTTGATCCAGTCCAAGGCTTGGCCCATGAAACTGTGCTCCTCTCCTCCATCTTCCCACCACAATTAACCCAAATAGGAAAACCCCTCATAAGGATGCTGCATGAGAACCTGATCTAGGTAGTCCCTCCATGGGAGTCCCTTCCCAGCTGATTCAACTTGGGCCAAGTTGACAAGTGAGCTACCCACCACCCCTCAGAACAGTTTCCTGTTTTTCAGTCCACACTCAGGGGAGAAAACCATCATCAACAGACACCGAAATTCTCAGTAGAGTCTCCATGACCTTTAGTGATGTCTGTGCCCAGAAGAGAGTCAGGCTCTGTCAGATTTTTTTTTGAAGTATTTAAAAATCATGACATCCATAAAATCTTAGTCAATCCTAATTATCTTTATACCCACTTCTCCATTGGCCCCTCCCATAGTCCCCACTAGAATCACACAATGAATTATGGATTCAATAAAAATCTATTTAATGGAGTAAGCAAATGTTCCATTCAATAAAGCTACAATTTTAATGGAAATAAATAAACAAATAAATAATCATAGAATCCTTCCCTTCCAGATTTTCCCAGATTATGCTCCATTATTCAGCTGAGTGTTTCTGAAGGAAGAATCCATAGTTCCCCATGTAGAAACACAGAGAAATGTCTAACAAGAACCCATGCTGCCTTCAGTAAGATCTCTGCTTTTCCTCCTTCGAGTCCTAGTGTGTGCTAAGCACAGACATTTCTTTCCTGTGTTGTGCTTCATCTTAACTCCATGCCTTTCTTCTAGGGACCATGTTAGGTGCTGTCAAACGTGCAGACCTACGCAATGCAGATACCATGCTCTCTGATGTCCCAAGGCGGCCTCTGCCTCCCACTCCCTTCTTCTAATCAGGTCCCATAGCCCCTGTAAGGATTCTGAAAATGCTGATTTTACCACAATTCTGGTTGGCATGTGTGGTGGTAGCTGTGTTCATACACAGCTTACACAGCTGTTTAATGTAGGGCCCCAAGGATAAACCCTGCTTGACTTTTGCAGCATGGAATGGGGGTACAGAGATGGTGTGGTGGTTTGAATGAGTGTCCCCCATAGGCTCTAGGTATTCAGACGTTTGTCTCCAGTTGGTGGCGCTATTTTTGGAGGTCTTGGGGTGTGTAGCCATGCTGGAGGAAGTGTGTCACTGGGGGAAGGCTTAGTGAGTTTTAACAAGCCTCATGGTCTACAGTTGATCTCTCTCTGCTTCCTGTGCTCTTTGCAAGATGTGACCCTGGGCTTCCTGCTCCAGTCTCTAGCCACCATGCCTCCTGCCACAATGGACTCTAATTCCCTGGAACCGTCAATCGTAAGCTCAAATAAACTCTTCCTTTTATAAGTTCCTTGGTCATGGTGCTTTATCACAGCAACAGAAAAGTGACTAATATAGATGGGGAGCAGACAAAATTAGAGACCTTCCTCCCCCTGTACTATCTGGAGGAAGAAAATTCTCATTAGGGTAGTAAGGGAAGAGAGAGAGCGAGGAAGGAAAGTGGGAAAAATAAAAGGAGAGAGAGATGGGAGAGCTTACCTGCACCAGGTACATTAGACTTGTTCATGTGCCACCTAATTTGGCATTTGCATATCACTAAGCTGTGCCTTTGATTTCATCTTTTGCATTATGCATTTATGCAAATAGTTTAGCCAGGAGCAACTTCTAGAATTCCAGTTACTACCCCATGGGGGAAAATTATAAGCTTGTTCCTGCTCATACAAACTCTGAGATCCCTTATATTTTTAATTATTTAATATGAGCCTAATAACAACATGCCTCTCTTCTCCTTCTACTATCTGGTTTGTTGGGATGAAACTATCCAGCTATTACTACATTTCATCAATATGTATGTTCCAATGATATTGATATATCACCAATTTTTTTGCTGGCAATAAATAAAATATCTTTATTATGATCATTTTAATAGTTAAAATTTGCATGTTTCCTAAAGCAGTCTGTAACAGGATAAAAAATTATAAAATTGCAAGCTCTTGCTAAATGATTCATTTGAATCATTAACTACAAAATCAAAATACTGTTAGTAATTTAGTATCTTCTAAAATAACACAAAATACATTCAATATGTAATACAAGCATATCATTGATTTTTAAATGGATTTGTATGGTCAGTTTAAGTCTAGCTATGGCATATTTAATTTTCAGGTATGTTTTTGACTTGCAAGTAGCAGAGACAGCACTAGGCCTCAGCACTGACTGAAAACTGGAAATATTCATTGGAACAAAAGTAACTGAAAGAATTGATATCCAGAAGTGAAAGTGGTTCACTTTGCAAGAGTTGAAGATGAGGAGCTGAGTGATGTGTCAGCGTGAGGACCTGGGTTGGGGTCACCTGCCGCATATGCAAATCCAGGTAGTGTGGTGTGCACCTGTGACCCTAGCTCTGTGAGGACCTGGGTTGGGGTCACCTGCCACATGTGCAATTCCAGGTAACCTGGTGTGCACCTGTGACCCTAGCTGTGAGGACCTGGGTTGGGGTCACCTGCCGCATATGCAAATCCAGGTAACGTGGTATGCACCTGTGACCCTAGCTCTGTGAGGTGGGGACAGGAGGATCCTCATATCCCTTACCAAGTTGGGGAATTCCAGGTTAGTAAGAGATTTGGCCTCAAACACGACGTGTAGAGCAATAGAAGATGATGCCTACCATTGACTTCTGGCCTCTGCACACATGTGCACACCCATGTATGCACATACAGAGGTGCAGACACATGAACACATATATACATGCGTGAATGTAACATGTACAAATTACCAGAAAAAGAGTTGAGGATTTAAAGACAATTTTGGACTATATATTGGTTAAAGATACCAAAGAGGGCAATTTATTCATGATAACATGAAGCAGAATTCATATTAGATACAGATATTGGAGTATCTGGGACTGTGAGGAAATATTACAATTTAATAATTATGAACTTTAAAAATCCTTCTAGTTGCTTTTATTTGCTTTTGGACTAATTTGCATACTTGTGTTACAATGGTAAAAATATATGTATATATTATTAGTACACAGTGTGTGTGTGTGTGTGTGTGTTGTGTGTGTGTGTGTGTGTGTGTGTGATATATGTGCTGGGTAGAGGTCAGAGAACAAGTTTGTGGAGTCCATTCTTTCCTTCTACCTTTATATGGCTTCCAGGGATTTAACTCAGATCAGAGCTGTCTCATTGGCCCTAAATATACTTTTTTGTTTTTGGTCTTTTCGAGACAGGGTCTCCTTGTAGCCCCAGCTGGCCTGGAACTCACTCTGTAGACCAGGCTGCTCTTGAACTCACAGAGATCCGCTTGCCTCTGCCTCCCAAGTGCTAGGATTAAAGGCATGCACCACCACACCCATTCCTAAATATACTATTTGTAATTGCAAATGCTATTGCCATGGCACCTAGAGTTTAGGTAATAAAAATAAATAAAAAGCTGTATGTAGTAGTTCTTGACTGTAACCTCAGCACTCAGGAGACTGTGGGAGAAGAAGTGGCCATTTGGGCTACATAGTAAGGTCCAAGCTAGCCTGGGTTGTAAGACCTTGTATCATATAAATAAAACACATACACACACACACACACACACACACACACACACACACACACTAATACAGAAAGAGAGAGAAACACAGAGAGAAATGAGAGAGAAACAGAGAGAGAAACACTTAGAAAACTGAGTTTTGAAAGGATACAGCCTGCCCTTGTATATAATCAGAACAGGAATCATATAAACACGTAATGTAGGAACAAACAAGCACATACGGCATAATAGCAATAACTTTGGTTTTCCCTATTTCAATAAATTTGATTGACAGTTTCCTTGTGATGGAGCTTTTGAAGCATGAACAACCCTTTGGCATTTTTGTCTCATTTCAGAATTCATAAGCATCTTCAGATGCAGGCATTGTTATTCTTTCCACATAATCAGCATGGATGCTCTGAAAGATTAAGTAGCTTCCATAAGTGCACCTTGTCGGAATCAGTGAGATCCCACAAGTTCTGACATGAATTCGCTGTTGGAATTTATCCTTGCCTCATCCTTCCCTAAGGGCTTCAAAGGCCCTTATAATTAGAGCACTTTGTAATGTAATAAATGGTATCCAAAGCCTCATGCTGTATGAAGATACACAAAGAGAAATAGAAACAATACATGTCAGAGGGTTGAGAGGGGCATAAAAAATGTCATGTGACAGCAGAATTTAAGCAAAAGCATTAAAATAACAGAACTGTGGGAAATACTTCTGGGTGCACCATTGTCCCTCAGCCTCTTGCATGGACAGCTTCCTGTCTCACTTCTAATACTGCCCTAGAAATTCAGTTAAACTGCACAGCAGTCTCTAGCTTGGAAGTTTGGTTACGTTTTGCAGTCTATGTTTCTTCCTCTATCCAACACAGAAGTAGTGCTTCCAGCAGAATAGCTCTTTAGAAGTAAAGGTCATGGTTAAAAAAAAAAATCATAGGAGTACTGTGTGTGTGTGTGTGTGTGTGTGTGTGTGTGTGTGTGTGTGTGTGTGTGTGTGTCTGTGATTGTGGTGGGAGCAGAGGTAGATGCTGGGTGTCTCCCTCATTTACCTTCCACCTGGAGCTCAACATTGCTATCCTGGCCAGTCATCAAGTGCCAGTCATGCTCCTGTTTCTGCCTTCCCCTGTGCCAGGATGGCATTCTTTCTTGGCAGCACCTGGTATTTTAAGTGAATTCTGGGGATTGAACACAGTAATCAACTTCTCATGCTTGAGCAGCAAGCATATTACTGACTGAACAGTTCCCAGCCCCTCATTGAAGTGCTTTTAAACAATTGCTGCAAAACTGAAACTAAGACTAAATAAAAACTATATATCCTTAAATTTATTCTGCGAATAACTGATACCTTAAAAAGTTCAAATAGTGTGTCAGTATAAGTACAGTCCTTTGAGATGTAGCCATGTATATGCATTTAAATTTGCCTAGGAAGTTTACTTCATTATAAGGAAAATAAAGATTACTTTAATTTTTTCAATAGGGGCTGGAGTGATGGCTCAGAGGTCAAGAGCACTGGCTGCCCTTGCAGAACACCTGGGTTTTGTTCCTAGTACTCACATAGAGGCTAACAGCCTTCCATTGCTCTAATTCCAGGGGATCCAATGCCCTCTTTTGGCCTCTGCAAGTTTTCCACACACAGTGTACTTACTTACATGTAGGGAAAACACTCATACACATACAACAATAAAAATGATAAATAATAATTTCAGTAAATTTTTTGTTGTTAATTGGACATCTACTCAGTGCATACCATTAATAAATAAAAACCTCTTTGGATCATAATATGTTCTTTGCCAGTTTTTGATGGTTAGTATGGATTTCTTTGTTGTTCTAAATTTCAAATATATCAGAATATAGTGTTTGTAAAAATACTGTCTTGAGAAGTCAGGCGTAGTGCCACAAATCTATCATTGGAGCATTCAGGACACTGGGGCCAGAGAATGAGGAGTTTGAGGGAGGTCAGCCTGTGCTACATGAATAATGAGATTCTAAGAAAAAGAAGACCAATGAGATACTTCTTGAATTTGTATCAGATATGTTTTTATGACAAGGCTCCCCTTTTCAACCTTGGAAACTGTCAACGGATCAAAACACATTCACATTCACTTCTGTCTTCTGATTTGCTCTCAAATCAACACCTATTCGATATGGAAATGAAAATTACTTCTTAGGACTCTCAGTAGATTCAGAGAAGTTTTGTGACTTGCTCAAAATCTAAGATCAGAACAAGGGGGGGCTACCTGATAATTTGCTACTGGGCTCCTTTTCACCCTGGAGGTTTCTGAGAGCACAGATGCTGTAGCACAAGATTGCCAAATGCAGGATGTTTAAAGACAGTTCCCTTTCAACCCGGCCACGGGATGAAACAAGATGTTCCACACAAGCGTACCTTACGCCAACTGAGCTTTCATGTTCGTGGAGAAGGTTAATCAGTTTGGTGTTAGGGTGTTGTGACTATGGACAGGGTAGAGGATGGAGTGGTCCCCAGCAAAACTTCAGACAGAAGGTGTTCAGTATACAGTAAAACGGAGACTAGAAGAACAAACTTAAAGAGACCTGTGTTCATAACGTATCTAGAGCAAAACCATAGTCTGTAGGCTGTAGAACTTGCTTCCAGATGAAAATGACCCAAGTATTTGGAGGTTTCTAAAGTATCTTGCAGTACATCATGGTCACAGTCAACTCGCCTGGATGTTTTCATAGAAAAAATTAATAGCATTGATATTACTATGCAAATTCAGAGAGCAGTGGACTGTGGAGCTTACTCTTTAGAAGTTTTATTTTATTTGGTAAATTGTCATTTTCCCACACCACTTTCTGTTCTTGGGAATGTCCACCAATGCTATCGAAATTGTGTGACTCTGGCCTTTACAGGCAATAAAGGGTAAATATTGAATTCACATCTTGCCAAAACAGCCACTTTTTTGAATCGAAAATGCTATTATTTTATTATTTTTATATCTGAATTAATTGTTTACTTATGTATTAATATTTTTTATTAATTCCATTTTTATCTTTATTTTTTGGACAAAAATTGAGGAGAAATTACTTTTATCAGTATTTAAGGGAAAATGGAAGTTGGAACAATTATCCTTGACTTCACACACAGGACAGCCTTGATCCTTTAGCTAAGGGATAAAAGGCTATTGGTCTCACTTACTGTCCCATCGCTCAGTAACTTACAAGAATAACGTTTTGACACTGCTTCCTGAAGCCAAGAATTGAGAAGAGCCCCATGAGGTTTCCTCCTGCCCCGCTTAGAGCGTTAGCTGGGGAAGCCCTCGTCCTTGGGAGGCCTGAGGCTGCCACTGAAGGCAGGGATCTGAGGTCACACTTCAGGCTACTGGCTTGTTTCTTTTATCCCCCTCCCATGTGGCTAAGTTGAACTTCCTCACAGTGTTGTCATTGCATAGGGAATGCTCTAGATTGGGAGACAACGTTAACAGCATACACCAAGCTTCTGAGTGTGTCATGTTGGCTAATGTCTTGTTTTGTGTGTTTGTACCTGTGCTGTTGCCATACACACCCCAAGTCAAAGACAATTTTTCAGGAGCTGTTTCTCCTGAACTGGTTCTCCTGAACTGGTTCTCTCAGGCACTGGATCCCAGTCTTTAAACTCATGTCATCAGACTTGGGAGCAAGAGCTGTAACTGCTGAGCCATCTCACCGGCCCAAAAGTATTAATCTGGCTTGCTGAAGACCAGAGGGCCAAGGAACAGGAATAGACAGGCTGCATGCTGGAGATGGTGAGGACCTAAACACTGCTGCTGACTGCTTCGATTCCTTCTATTGGAGGATTCCATGCTTATCTCTGTACACGAACTTTGATACCTGTCTTTTACTTCATATGGAAGTTGTCCACAGTAGTCTTCTGCACTATATAATACTTTATAAAAAGGAAAAAAAAAGAACTTGTGTTTTTATGTTTTATCACTGTCTTTCCTCAGGGGAGACTCCTTCATTCCCAATCTTCTGGGAAGCTGATCTGCCTCTCCCAGCATCAGAACCTACTTCTGTCCTCCATGCTGATGGACCACTTAGGCTTTTTAGCCAAGCTAAAGTCTAGACAATGGTCATCCCACTTTATTTGATAGGCTAAGTCAGAAACTTTAATAGCTGATTAAGAGTATCATTTTATTCTGTCAATTTTCATGGTATCAGTTGCGAGACATTCACATAAATAATACCAAAGATCTAATCCTAGCACATAAGTAATAATACCAAAGATTTAATCCTATCACTCAGGAGATTGAGGTGGGAGGATTGCAAGTTTAGGATCCTTTCTAAATAAATAAATATAAGTAAGAATGTAAATAAATAAATAGAAATGTCCAGAGAGTTTCACGAGCTATGTCTCTAGCCCTGTGTTTATATAGCTAGTTCAATTACTACCCCAGCCATCAACTCCAGTATCTCCTTTTGATAGCAAGTATGTGTTTGTGTGAAAGTTAGAGAGAGAGAGAGAGAGAGAGAGAGAGAGAGAGAGAGAGAGAGAGAAAACAGAGGACAGGAGGAGACACTGGATTTCTCTGGAGCAGGAATTACAGACGGTAATGAAACATCTGAACATCTGTTCGCCTGTTCATTTGATGTGGGTTCTGGGAATGGGAAGAGAGTTTCAGTGAGGAATTGTCTAGGTGAGATTGGTCTGTCTGTGGGCACAGCTAGGGGGAGTCTTTATTTTGGAAAGGTTGTTTTGGTTTTGATAGTTGAGGTAGGAAGATGTAGCCTGAAAGTGGGGGGTGCAATAGCCCGGCTGGGGACTCAGGGCTACATCTAAGAGTAGAGATAGTTAGTTCAGCACTGGCTTGGGCATGCAAGCATGTGTTTATTTTCTCTGCTTTGGACTGCTGTACAGGACTGTCCTATGAGCTCAACAGAAGCCATTTTCAGGGGCTCAGCTTTGCCACTTTGGAAAGATCACCCCAGCTAGGCCTGTTGACTATTGGTTTCCCCTACTTGAAAAAGAATGAGGATGCTCATGCCCCTTCACTGAGTATCCAAACACCCTTTCTTAACCTCCTGTGGGCAATTTAGCACTCATTGTCCATGGCATCATGGAGGGACTAGAGTACATAGGCTGGGAAAGACTAATGGTGGTGGCACTACATTTCAGGGGCTATGGCGAAGACATCATCCATGCTGGGTGAAGACTTTCTATGCAGACTTAGGAGGAAGCACTCACAGTCTGGTGAGTAATCCCTCATCTATTGCTCTGTAAGCAAGCCAGATAAACTCATGGGTTCCTGAGTGAGCTTTGCTGGGATTGTACTTTGGATAGTATTCAAGAACAATGTGGAGTGGTGGATGGAGTTTCAGCAGCACCTGTGCATGTGATGTGAATAGCTCCCTCAGCTCCTGCCTTGTCCTCCCTACGGTGAAAGACTCACATGAAACTGTGAGCTGAATAAACCCCATCTTCCCTAAGTTGTATTTAATTAATTTATTTATTTGTATTTAATGTTTATGAGTGTTATGCCTACTTGTGTGTAAGTACACCTGTGTCATGCAGTGCCCAGAGAACAGAAGAGGGCATCAGATACCCTGAAACTAGAGTTACAGACACTTGGCAGTTGCCATGTGGGTGCTGGGATTCAACCTGGGTCTTCACCAAGAATAACCAATTATCTTAACCACTGAGCCATCTTTCCGGCCCCATATCTGACTTCATTAACTCTTCCCCCCCTAAAGACAAGATCTCACCTGTGTAGTCCTGGCCATCATGGAACTCTGTGTAGATCAAATTAGTTTTAAACTCAGACATCTGCCTGCCTCTCCCTTCTTCGTCCTGGGATTAAAGAAAGGTCTGTGCCACCATGCTCACTTCTGGATTAACTCTAATTTTTCAAATTGTTTATTTTTATTTTATGTGTATGAATGTTTTGCCTTCATGTATGTAAGCGCACCTGTGTCATACAATGCCTTCAGAGGCCAGAAGAGGGCATCAGATCTCCTAGAACTGGAGTTATAGATGGTTGTTAGCAGCCATGTTGGAGCTGAGAACCAAACCTGGGTCCTCTGCAAGAGCAGTCAGTGCTCTATTTTTTATGCTTCGTTACTTTTTAATGAACATTTTGTGGATTTCATACAACATTTCTTTCTTTTTTTTTTTTAATTTTATTTATTTATTTATGTGTAGGAATGTACTGTCTGCATGCAGGTTTGTGCACCCGTGTCGTGCAATGCCGCGGAGGTCAGAAGAGGGTCTCGGATTCCCCTGGAACTGGAGTTCTCCTGGAATTGGAGTTTCAGACGGTTCTCAGCCGCCATGTGGGTGCTGGGGATCGAACCCGGGTCCTCTGCAAGAGCGGTCGGCACTCTTAACCGCTAGGCCATCTCTCCAGCCCATCATACAACATTTCTTAATCAAATTTAGACCCATTTCCCCTTCCATGCCCCCCCAACTCCGCCAGAGTTTGTGCATTCTGCCATACATGTCTTGCATCTTTTTCTCAGTCTTTTAAAAAAAATTTTTGAAACAGAAGTTTACTATTTCAGTCAGTTCTTTGAACAAGTCTTTTTTGTTGTTGTTCCCTTTGGGTTATTATTATTATTATTTTTTTGAGACAGGATCTCCCTGTAACCCCAGCTGTCCTGGAACTCACTCTGTAGACAAGGCTGGCCTTGAACTGACAAAGATCCGCCTGCCTCTGCCTCCCGAGTGCAGTGTGCCCCACCATGCCTGGCTCCCTTTGGTTTTATACTGCTCCAAAATATGCATATATACACTCCACACATATACCAAAATTATATCATCTGAAAAGAAACTGTAGGTTAATTTCAATACATGTTTAGGGATTCACATTTTAATAGTAAACTTGAATACAGATAAAAAGAAATATTACTTTACATTTCTAAGTTACATAGCAAGTTGTTATGTTTTAATATACTTTTTAAGTAGTAGCATTAGGTATTATATTTACTAAAAAATATTACTCAGTTTGCCTTACAAAGAAGGATTTGGTGCTAGGATCCACAAATGAGGGACAGCATACATCATTTGTTTTTCTGGGACTGTGTTACTTCACTTAGCATAACAGCTTCTAGTTCCATCCATTCACCTGCAAAGTTCATGATGTCATCTTTCTTTACCGCTGCATAGAACTCCATTGTGTAGATGTACCACATTTTCTTTATCTACTCATCAGTTGAGGGGCACTTGGGTTGCTTCCAGCTCTTTGCTATTGTGATGGGAGCTGCAATAAACATGGCTGTACTTATATCTCTGCAATAGGATGAGTCCCTAAATTGTTTTTTTTTTTCAAACAGGAACAGAAATGAACTAGAACAATAGCTGTCTTAATTGAACCATTTAACAGTGTTTGTTGTTGTAGAGTCCATTAATAGTTTGCTGGATTCAAAACCTATTCTCTACTATGGGGAGGGGGTATTGATAGGAACATACATCTCCTTGGAATTGACACAGGCAGACAACTTGCTGTACTAGCACAACTGTGTTTAAGGAAGTAGTCTATAACCATTGTCACATATGAAAAGGGAGTAACTTGTCCAGACAATGATGCTCTGACTTGCCTTTTTCATACTATAGCAATTTATTATTTGCCTTGTGGACATAACAAGATGCACCAGGCTTACCACTGGTTGAGTACTTGGGAAGTAGCCACACTCAGAGCATTGGGGGAGTTCAACCAGAGGAACAAGAGAAAGCAGGAGTGGCCTAAAAGTTGGAGATAGAATGGAAAACTGAATTTATTCAGGGTAGATCTAAATGTATCCATCATTTTGACTTTGTGATAACACATTGTCTCTATGAAAAGCTACAAAGTTCTCAGCTGAGAACCACATCATCAAGTTAATTTTTTTTAAATAATGAAACAAAATATCTCCCAGAGGTTGAAGGGATAACTTCCTGGTTAAAAGCAGTTGTGGCTTTTGCTGAGGAACTGACTTCTGTTCAGAACACCTGTATGGGGTGGTTCATAACCTCCTGAAACTAATTTTTTTTAAATAATGAAACAAAATATCTCCCAGAGGTTGAAGGGATGACTTCCTGGTTAAAAGCAGTTGTGGCTTTTGCTGAGGATCTGACTTCTGTTCAGAACACCTGTATGGGGTGGTTCATAACCTCCTGAAACTACAGCTTCAGGGGTTCCAACTTCCATTTCTGGCCTCTGTGGGCTCCTCATGTGCATATAACCACATATGGATACACATACGTACATACATAGAAGTAAAAATAATAAAATAAAAATATATTTAAAAATATCATTGTTTTAAATGAGTTTATGATTTTGTGTTGGGAGGTGTTCTAGTTTGGTTTCATCTTTCTGTCATGAAAACACTGACCAAAACCAACTTGGAGAAGAAAGGGTTTTGTCGTCTTATGTCTCCTGGTCATAGTACATCACTGAGGGATTCCAAGGTGGGAATTCTGGGCAAGAATCTGGAGGTAAGAGCTGTGGGGCACAGGCCATGGAGGAACGGTGTTAACTGGCTTGCTCCCCCGGCCCATGCTCAGCCTGCTTTCTTATACCATACAGGACCACCTGCTCAGGGGCGGCACTGCCACTGTGGGCTCCACAATCAAGATAATGACCCTCAGACATGACCACAGACCAATCCAATCGAGATGGTCCAATTGAGAGTCCCTTAACCTAGGTGTGTTGGTTTGACGACAGGGGACAATCAGAACAGTCCTTTGCTGTATGCTGAGTCTGAAGGAAGTTTGGATACAATAAAACATTTCATGTTGGAACATCCTAAAGTTCATGTTTATAGTCCAATTGGTTATACGTGGATTTTTGACATTGCTGTAAAAGTTGAGAGGAGAATTTTCTGTGAAATATGAAGGTCTTTACTCCAACAAAGTATTTCTGTTATATGGCTGTCATCACTGAAATATTCAACATGAATCTATATTTTATGCCAAGGTTCATATACTCTTTGCTACAGGATACTATGTTTGTCAAAATGATATTGCTGAACAGTGATCTATTAAAATGCCTAAGTTATCCTAGCATGACTTATGGAAAATGCAATAGTGTCTGTAGCTTGTGTTCAATGTCATGGTAATTTCAGTTAACCTAATGTCCTCCATGTCATTCCAAATAACAAGATTTACCACTTTAAAGGATGGAAAGGCCCTTTATTCTCTATATTATAAACACACACACATACAGGTTAATAATTAAATGTCTACGGGCTTCACACATATAGATCCTGTTATCTTCATTCACCTGTTACCCAACACCTGGATTGTCTCCATAGCTTTTTCATTGTAAATGATAAACTTGGTAATGCACAGAAATTTTTCAACATATTAATTTCATTTCTTTTGGATCTGCAGAAGTTCAATCATTTTATTAGATGTATTTGTCTTGTACGTGTGTGGGCATGGGTATTCCATGGCACGAATGTGGAAGTCAGATTATAACTTGTAGGAGTCTGTTCTCTCTTTCCAACAGGAAGATTCTGGAAATTGAACCCAGGTTGTCAGGCTTGGTGGCAGGCTCCTTTACCCCCTGAGCCATTCACCAGCCTTACTTAATTTGTTAAGAAGCCACCACACTGTCTTCATATTGGCCGTACTAATTTACATTCCCACTAATTGGGCGAGGTTTTCTCTCCATATCCTGACCATTCCTTATCTTCCATCTCTGCTAACAGCCACCATTACTGGAGTGAGATGCCCTTTCCTTGTGGTTTTGATTTCCATGATCCTGGTGATTAGCCATGTTGAGCTTTCCCTCGATTTTTTTTTTTTTTTGGTTTTGTTTTTACATCCTGTTGAAACATCCATGTGTTTTCTGAGAAATGTCCATGCAGACCTTCTGCTCATTTTTCATTCCAAGTGTTTTCTTTCTGTTGCCTTTTTGAGTTCCTGGTGTGCCCTGAGTTCTCTCCTTATCAGGCATTCCATTGTGAATATTCTGACATCTTTCATCTTATGTGTTGACTGTTTCCTTCACAGGGCAGGAGCTTGCTCCCGTGGTTCACCTACACTTGTTCTCACTGCCTGTACTCTGGACATTGTTTTTAAGAAAAGTATTGTCCCCCATATCAGAATGTTTTCCTTAATATTTTCTCAGTTTTAGAACTTAATGTTTTTGAAAATATCTTTGTTACTTCTTTGAGAACTTCATGAAAAGGATTTAGATCATATTCCTCCCTCACCCCTGCAAATTCACCACCACCACCACTGCTCTATCCATCCAATTTTGTGTCCCTTTGTTTTATTTGTTGTTGTTGTAGTTGTAGTTGTTGCTTTTTCCATTGAGTCCAATACATGTTACCCAAGTACTTGGTTGTTGAACTTCCCTGAAGCCTGGCTCTCACCTCTCAGGTGTCACACCCTTAAATGAGACTCTCTTTGTTGAACAGCCATCAAATGCCAATAGCCCCTCAGCTAGGATGGGGAATTCCTGTCCACCAAACTCTGTCCCTGATGGAATTTTGTCTGGCTTGAGCTTCAACAGGTCTTGTGCATTATGAGATCATACATGCAACTGCCCCACTGTCTGGATGGAATACACTATCTTGCATCACCCACCACCTCTGGCTCTTAGAAACTTTCTCCTCCATGAATATTCCTGAGACTTGTGGGGAAGGATGTGATATAGATGACCCATAAGGGCTGAGTTCTCCATAGTCCCTTGTTCTCCACACATTGACCTATTATGTGTGTCTCTGTTAATTATATTCTTTTACAAGAAGAAGCTTCTCTGATGAGGGTTGAAAGATGCTCTAATATATAGCAGTAAATCATTTTGAAGTTATTTTAATACCATGTCCATTTATTAGAATTTTTAATATCAGGTTCTTCTCTAGGACTTCTGACATTTCTAGCCACAGGTTCCTGGACCTGATAATGGTGCCAGGTATGGGTTCCACCTCATAGAACTGGAGCCTTAAATATATTCATTAAGAGACACATACCATCATTGGAGTGAGGAGGCAGCCTACTGCAATCTTTAGCAGCTATATAGACAGGTTTATTATCTAGACTATAGAAAGAACTCAAAAACCTAAACATCAAGTAAACAACCAATTGTTAGAGTTCACAAAAGATGAACTATAAATGGCTAAGGAACACTTTTAAAGTGTTCATCCCCCTTAGCCATTAGAGAAATGCAAATCAAAATCACTCTTATATTTCACTTGCCCTAGTCAGAATGGCTAAGATAGAAAAAAAAAGTGACATAAAATGCTGGCAAGAATGTGGAGAAAAGGAAACACTCATTCACTGTAGATGGAGGTACAAGATCATGCAGCTACTGTGAAAATCAGTGTGGAGATTTCACAAAAGGCTAGAAATAGATCAACCATCATAAGCAGCTGTAGCATTCTTGGGCATATACCCAAAGAACTCTATTTCCTACCACAGAGACACCTGCTCATGCCTGTGCATTGCCTCTCTATTTAGAGTAGTCAGGAAAAGCAAGCAGCCTAGATGGCCATCAACCAATGAATAGATAAGAAAAATGTGATACATTTAAACAATGGAGTATTATTCACATAATATGAAAAATGAAATTATGAAGATTTCAGGAAATGGATGGAACCAATCAGCCTGAATGAGGTAACCCCCGACTCAAAGAATCAAGCATTGCGTGTTGTCCCTCATATATTGGCTTTGAATGTTTTAATATGTTTGTTTTGTTTGGAATCCCCTAGAGTTTCTAAAACTAATAATGTGCCATGTGGGGGAAGGGATCTTTCAGGGGAAAGGAGATATAATGCAGTGATGAAGTGAGAGAGAGAGAGAGAGAGAGAGAGAGAGAGAGAGAGAGGAACAGGAAGGATTACATGGTGTGGGAGGCAGGGGTAGGGCAAGGAGGGAATAACTCACACAAAGGCCTATTTTTATTATTTTTATACTATTGTAGAAGTTCTCTTAAATATATACAAATATAAAAATAGTTTAAATGGAGGTACACTATTATGGAGGAACAATACTCAAATGTACACTTCATCCCAGCAAATAAAATTCCCTGTACCAGGAACGTATTATCTCTCTTGAAGTTGTTGGCCAGTGGGATTCATGGATCCCCCAAGAGTTACAGGCTATTGTCATGGCTCTTGTTTACCTTCCAGAACTTGATGGTAAGACCCTATAGCCAAAGGCAACACATACTTGACTCATGAAATACAGAGAAATCAAATGGGTCCAGACCTGAAGGCTTTGTCCATGTTGACTGCTTTCCAAGTACTTAATCGTACTATGTTTACTACTGGAAGAGAAAACTAATCATCACTTTTACCCATCTGTGAACCTGCGTACTGTAATAATGACTGGCCTGGCAAGATCTCTCCATTAGTTTAATAGTGGCACAAATATTATGGGAATAACTAACCACCCTCTTGTTGGACTTAAGGACTTTCATTTAAGTTGTAAATCAATTTTGAGTTTGTTTATTGATTTTCTTGTAAAATAAGAATAGATTCTTATTTTTCATTGTTCTGCAAGTGGATATTGATTATTAATGGAATTATTCTTTCTCTATTGTGTGTTATTGCCACCCTTGTCAATGACCAATTTACCACAAAATCATGAATTATGGCTCTTTATTTTGCTCTAGTTGGCTACTTCTATGCCAGTTCTGTATGTTGTTGTTATTACAAGTTCTGTAACATATTTGAAAGTTGGAGAGGATGATGTGTCCAATTCATCTTAATCACTATACATTGGACTCTTCATAGTCTTTAATATTACATAGGGATTTAAAAAATCTTTATTTAGTTCTCTGAAAAGTCCTATTGTAATATAAATAGGGCTCGTATTTAATATATATTACCCACTTTGGGTAGTATATATAACAGTAGGACTTCTTCCAATTCAAGAAAATCCATGAATCCATGGTATTTTTCAACTTTTGTGTCTTCTCTGATTTTTTAGTCACTAAATTTCATTTTTCTAGAATGGAAGTAGTAAAAGTAGACACTACTGTCTTGTTCTTGATCTTACAGGAAGAGCTTTTGGGTTTTACAAATGAGCCAGACATCAGTTACAGGCCTTACTATACATACATCACACACACACATTGTATATATATATATATATATATATATTCTTGATTTTTTTCCTACTGATACTTTGGCTGGATTTAGATGATCATATTTTTTATCCTTCATTGTTGTAATATGCTATACCATATTTATTTACATATGATCAAGCATCCTTGAAACAGACATTTTCCATGGTTACCTCCCTCTCAGACACATTGATGCAGGTTTTGGCATGTTGAATTTCTTGACTTTGTCCCCAGGATTTATTTCATTTTAATTATGCATGTGCGTGGGTATGTGCACATGAATTCAAGTGCCTATGGAGTCCAGAAGAGGGCACTGGATCCCTAGGTGGGGAGTGGACATGCAGGTGGTTGTGAGATGCCCAACACTAGCTCTGGGAACTGATCTCCGGTCATGTGCACTTAACCATTGAGCCACTCTCCAGCTCTGGCTTGTTGAATATACATTTTCTTGTGCTTTTGATCTTCTTGATCTTCCATTGGATTTCTTTATGATTCATCAGCTTTTATGGACTGTCAATTTCTAGATATATGTGAATTTTGTAGGTCATTAATTGCTATTTTCCTAATACGTACATCTGAAAAGAGGCTTGATATGATGTCAATCTTACATTTGTTAAGATTTACTTTCAAACACACCATATGTTTTGTGTACACTTAGAGTGTGCCTTCTGCTGCAGACGGACGCTCTGTGACGTGCTCGTTATGTCTGCTTCACCTGTGGTATAGGTTATTTCAGCCTGTGGTTTCCTCCTTGATCTTTCTTCCTGGAATGTCTGTCTCTCGTCAACAGTAGAGCAATGAAGTTCTTGCTGCTGTAACACAACCCTTTTCTCCCTTCAGTTCTCCTAGTATGTGCTTTATCTACACAGTGACTCCAACAGAGAGTACTTATATTCCCACAGTTATGATTGTTATATTCTCTTGGTGAACTGAGCCCCTTATCCTTCTACAGCAACCTTCTTTGTTGGATTTGACCTAAAGTCTGTCTCATATACTATCAGTACAGACTTTATGGTTCTATTTATGGAACATTTTCACCATCTCATTGTTTTTAGTCTGTATGTATCCTTAAAGTTATTGGAATTTCTTGTAGGTGGCACATAATCGGTTTACTTTTTGTCAATATATGTCTTCTAATTGTAGGATTTACTTACATGATTACTTTAAATATAATTATTGTAAGTTAAGGGTATATAACTGTCATTATGTTTCTATGTCTGAGCTCCTTCATTTCATTCTTCCTCTCTTCTGTTTTGCTATGATAAAATTTTTTGTTAATTGTCTGATTTCATTACTCTTCATTTATTGATTTTACTTTATTATAGGTTTTTTTCCTCTTTGCTTTTTCCTTCTCCTTTATAATTTACACACACACACACACACACACACAAACACACATACGCATGTGCATGCGAACACTCAAGAGATGTGTGAATAACAGAGCTAATGTTGAGAGAATTTTAGAAGTAAAGTTTTACACTGGAAACATACAAGTGACTTAAAACTGAGCATGTCCAATCTGTTTTTAAATATGACTCAAAATTCAACTAGTCTACTCTGACATTCCCTCTATGTTTAACTATGTTTTTTCAAAAGCTAAAAGTTACAAACAGGGGACTGAAGAAATGGCTTAGAGGTTAAAGAGCACTGGCTTGCAGAGGATTTGGGTTTGATTCCCGGCACCCACATGGCAGCTACCAACCACCCATTACAACAGTACCTGGGGATCTTTAATGCCTCCCACTGGCTTTGCACAGCACAGGTGCACTTACACACATGCAGGCAAATCACTCATACACATAAAATAAAAACAATGAGCAAAGTACATATTTTAAAAAAAGAGTTACCAACAGTCAACCCCAAAAGCATTATTTTGAACTCAGTATATTCTAGAATTTACCCCTGAACTCCTTTTCTGGGTATATCAAGTTAGTCCTACATTATAGTATATAAACTGCCACATTCTGTAATCAATGACTGTGAGAGCAGCCCTTCCCTTGATAGTTCAGCATTGGTATGTGTTAAGTTACCGGTACGTTGAATTGACGACAATGAATTTTGCTCTAAATGTCACTTTTATTATGTCATTGTGATCCTATTTTTGATTTTTTAAAACAGTGAACATATGGTGAAATTAAGTTGATTTTTTAATTTGAAAAAGACTGAAATGACACTGAAATGTGTTAAAATGAAATGTAAACTGATATTTCCTTTTAGATACTCATAGTATGTTTTGTCCCTAAGATCTCTATCATACAGTTTCAGAGTGGAAAATTTCTCATTACTAATGTTCTCCTTAGCCTTGTGTTTGTTTTATTTTATGTACAAAATGAGGTTTCTCTATCCACCGTCAGCTCTCTTCCATCTACAACACAGTGTCTGATACTTCCCCTTAACTACAGAGCGGAGGGCTCTGTATTTATAGCTATATTTATTCAATGGCAAAGTAAAGGAAATAACTCCAAGGGTCAAAAATAACTCTGAATACTTCTGAAGACGGAACAATAAACCAGCTGTTCCCTCCCTGGGCTGAGCAGCCTGTGGCTTAGGAGTCTCCACCTCCTTCCAGAGGATCTTGACTGAAGCTTCCTTTCCTTTCTGCACTTAATTATCACCTCATTTGAAGGGCAGGCCTTTCCTCTCATTCTTCATGGCCAGGGCCATGACTGTCACACTGAGGCTGACAGGGACTAATTGTTTCCTTCAGTTGTGCTAATTAGTTTAAAGATCAAGGCATAAAATGAACTTATAAACATCGTATAGAAAATATTCTCACCGGGCATGGTGGCGCACACCTTTAATCCTAGCACTTGGGAGGCAGAAAGCAGGCGGATCTTTGTGAGTTCAAGGCCAGCCTGGTCTACAGAGCAAATTCCAGGACAGCTGGGGCTACAGGGAGACCCTGTCTTGAAAAGACAAAAAAAAAAATTCTCCATTTCATGTCCAGAATGAAATATTTATATGATAAATCCTTTATATCTATTGTCAAAGACAAAGCTAAACATTCCCCTAATCCTCTCCATTCTTCTGCATTTCTTTCTCTATTATTGTAGTAAACAGCAGAGTGTGTCTGGTCACTTATTTCTCCAAAACATTTGATACAGTCTAAGATAAGCATATATATTTGGAAAGCATGTGAAATGACTCATTAAAAATTACTCTTAGGTTGATATTTGCAACCGTACTTGGCTTCCACAGGAGCAACTTGGGACAGTTCTTAAGTGTTCACAAGGTTAACTCTTTCCTGTGGTGTTCTGCGTGGCCATCTCATCGTCACAAGCAGTTAATCTGTAATTTTCTGATAGCGTCATTTCCCAGGAATACCAATATGCTGCAAGAATGATGTGGGTATTTCCCACCTGCCTTTCCTTTTTCTGAATAATTCTATCAGATCATAGAGCTTAAAGGCGAAATCTCATAAGAGCAGTGCTAAATAGTTAACCTCTAACTGTTGTTTCTGTCAATACTGTTGGTGTTCTTACCTATTTAAATCACATTATGATTTTGGATTTTATGTAGCTAAAATTTCTCTTGAGCTGAGGTATGAGGAGACAATCTCAATTTGCATCATCTGGGAAAATAACTGGGACCAAACAAATTTTGGGTATGATGCAGACTGACCAATTAAAGCAGCACAATGACGTTGGAACCTTTAAACCCACAAAATAATACTCTGTTGTGGCTGGAGAGATGACTCAGTGGTTACAGCTACTTGCTGCCTACAGAGGACCAGAGTTCTGTTCCCAGCACCCATATCAAGTGGCTCACCACCAACTGTAACTCCAGCTCCGGGGATCCAGTGCCCTCTTCTGGACTTCATGGGCAACTACACTCATATGCACATATGAAACATCGACATTCACAAAGTGCATACTTAAAAATAAAAATGAATACATCTTTTTTAAAAGACACTATCTTCTCTGTATACCTCCAGTCAACAGTGATTGTTTCACACATGAAATTAAAAAAAATTATAATTATTGGATTTATTTGTTTTATTTTGTGTATAATTGTTATGCCTCCATGTGTGTAAGTGTACCCATGCCATACAATCCCCATGGAGGACAGAAGAGGGCATCAGATCCCTTGGAACTGGAGTTACAGATGGTTGTGAGCAGCCAAGTGAGTTCCGGGATCTGAACCTGTGTCTTCCTTCCATAAGAGCAGCCAGTGGTCTTAGCAGAGCCGTCTCTCCAGCCCCTCTTTTACATATTTAAAAATTTTTAATTGAAACATAAACAAAGTTGTCATTATTTAACAATAAATAGAAGGGGGTTCAGATGAACTAAGAGAAAAACTAAGAATGCCTGTTAAATCAATAAGGAATTATTATTAACAGATTGTCACTTTAAGTATAGCAAATCCTGATTTCAACCACAGGTTTAAAAGATTTAGAACAGCTCGTGGTTAGCAGTTTCCATCCAATAAGTCACCATGGACTTCCTTCCGTCCCTTCTTCACTTCCTCTGTCAAGCCATGGACCTGAGGTTCACCGTTCAACTTCCCTTGATACTGACAATCCTGGTTGATCTAATTAGTTACTTCTACATTCCAGACATGAAGCAAGATGGATGATGGGGGACTGTACAGAAAGGCCCTGTCACTGCCTGCTCCTTTCTTACAGACCACAGGTAGAGGTCTTGGTAGGAGAAAGAACAGTTTTCCTTACCAATCACAGACTTCACAGCTAAAACCCATATAGCAGTGAATAGAAAATAACAAAAGCTAACAGATTTACCTAAATATGCTAGGTTTATGTGGTATGGAAGCCTTCAGAAGAAACAGTGTAAAGACTCAGGAAAACTGCATTTTTGTGCAAAAGTATACAGAAGTCTTAATAGAGAAAATGGGCATGTCGTCCTATCAATGGAGCTCAGCAAGGCCTGCGTGGACAGATTCTGCTTGGGCTCCAGGAACACACCAAGACCTCATTGGAATCAGGGCCTAGATATCTACTGAATGGAAAAGTTCAGGGTAGGAAGGTCAGAGAAGGCAGAGGGAATGCCACGCTTTTGGTGTTTCTCAGTGTGTATGTTGAAACTGCTCTGTGTGGAGACACCCTGTTCTAACCTCTGATCCTCCCCAGAGAGACCATTTCTTTCTGGGTGACTTCCCTTGTGGCCACAGGAACTGAAGCATCTGTTGCTGAAGAGAAACCCAAAGATGAAGTAGGGCATGGTGGTCAGCTTGTAATCTCAGCTACTCAGAAGGCTGAAGCAGGAGAGCTTGTGAAGCTAAGTGAGACCTTGTCTCTAAAAGAAACTTACTAAAGAGGGCTAGGAATGTACCTCTGTGGCAGAGCGCTTGGCTGGTGTGTGTAAAGCCCCAGGTTCAATCCAACACTGAAAAATGAAGGTCAAAGATGGATTGGGGGCAAATAAAAAGAGATCTCTACCAAAGAAGCTAGCAAGAGACTTAGAATCTACACCTGCTGACTCACAGGCTGCTTCATCTTGAAGCTTACCACATTCTGTATTAGCCTAGAATTAGGAATCTAAACTTTATACCGAGTTTCCTATGGCTACACCACAGAATTAACTAATTCTGGGAATCATGAATATTTATTAGGTGAGTGAGAGAATGAAGAAATCAGGATGGATGAGTTCAGCATGCCTGCTGGTAAGTCGGGTGGCGATATTCTTATGTGCAGTATATTTTCATTTTCTAAATAATTGAAATGATGCTTCGTATGGAAGAGTGGTCATGATAAGAAACGAAGAAGCGGGGCTGGAGAGATAGCCTAGCGGTTAAGAGTACCGACGCTCTTGCAGAGGACCCGGGTTCGATCCCCAGCACCCACATGGCGGCTAAGAACCGTCTGTAACTCCAATTCCAGGAGAACTCCAGTTCCAGGGGAATCCGAGACCCTCTTCTGACCTCCGCGGCATTGCACGACATGGGTGCACAGACCTGCATGCAGACAATACATTCATACACATGCAAAAATAAATAATAATAAAAAA
>VZQC01005584.1:349010-422751 GCA_009823505.1 Rhizomys pruinosus
TTTTGTTAGTTTCTTTTCCTAGGTGTTTGAGGATTGTTGCTCCTCTCTTCTGCCCTTTGAATTGCTTCAAGTATTTTATGAAGAGTTGGTTTTCCAGACATGTATTCCATCATCTTGTTTATGTCATGGAAGATTTTTCTCTCTCCTTCAAGTATAGTCGACATTTTTGCTGGGTAAAGTATTCTGGGTTGGCATCCATAGTCCCTTAACACAGGGAATGCTTTGCTCCATGTTCTTCTTGCTTTCATGGTTTGAGGCGAGAAGTCAGTTGTAATTCTGATGGGTTTCCCTTTGTATGTGACTTGTTTTTCTTTTGTGGCCCTCAGAATTTTGTCTTTGTTTTGGACATCTAGCATTTTAACTATGATATGGCGTGGGGTGTTTCTTTTCTGATCTTGTCTATTTGGGGTCCTATGTGCTTCTTGTATTTGTATGGGCTTGTCTATTTTTAGTTTGGGGAAATTTATTCATTTATTGATTTTATTCATTTATTGATTTAGTTTGGGGAAATTTATTCATTTATTGATTTTATTCATTTATTGATTTTACTTTATTATAGGTTTTTTTTCCTCTTTGCTTTTTCCTTCTCCTTTATAATTTACACACACACACACACACACACAAACACACATACGCATGTGCATGCGAACACTCAAGAGATGTGTGAATAACAGAGCTAATGTTGAGAGAATTTTAGAAGTAAAGTTTTACACTGGAAACATACAAGTGACTTAAAACTGAGCATGTCCAATCTGTTTTTAAATATGACTCAAAATTCAACTAGTCTACTCTGACATTCCCTCTATGTTTAACTATGTTTTTTCAAAAGCTAAAAGTTACAAACAGGGGACTGAAGAAATGGCTTAGAGGTTAAAGAGCACTGGCTTGCAGAGGATTTGGGTTTGATTCCCGGCACCCACATGGCAGCTACCAACCACCCATTACAACAGTACCTGGGGATCTTTAATGCCTCCCACTGGCTTTGCACAGCACAGGTGCACTTACACACATGCAGGCAAATCACTCATACACATAAAATAAAAACAATGAGCAAAGTACATATTTTAAAAAAAGAGTTACCAACAGTCAACCCCAAAAGCATTATTTTGAACTCAGTATATTCTAGAATTTACCCCTGAACTCCTTTTCTGGGTATATCAAGTTAGTCCTACATTATAGTATATAAACTGCCACATTCTGTAATCAATGACTGTGAGAGCAGCCCTTCCCTTGATAGTTCAGCATTGGTATGTGTTAAGTTACCGGTACGTTGAATTGACGACAATGAATTTTGCTCTAAATGTCACTTTTATTATGTCATTGTGATCCTATTTTTGATTTTTTAAAACAGTGAACATATGGTGAAATTAAGTTGATTTTTTAATTTGAAAAAGACTGAAATGACACTGAAATGTGTTAAAATGAAATGTAAACTGATATTTCCTTTTAGATACTCATAGTATGTTTTGTCCCTAAGATCTCTATCATACAGTTTCAGAGTGGAAAATTTCTCATTACTAATGTTCTCCTTAGCCTTGTGTTTGTTTTATTTTATGTACAAAATGAGGTTTCTCTATCCACCGTCAGCTCTCTTCCATCTACAACACAGTGTCTGATACTTCCCCTTAACTACAGAGCGGAGGGCTCTGTATTTATAGCTATATTTATTCAATGGCAAAGTAAAGGAAATAACTCCAAGGGTCAAAAATAACTCTGAATACTTCTGAAGACGGAACAATAAACCAGCTGTTCCCTCCCTGGGCTGAGCAGCCTGTGGCTTAGGAGTCTCCACCTCCTTCCAGAGGATCTTGACTGAAGCTTCCTTTCCTTTCTGCACTTAATTATCACCTCATTTGAAGGGCAGGCCTTTCCTCTCATTCTTCATGGCCAGGGCCATGACTGTCACACTGAGGCTGACAGGGACTAATTGTTTCCTTCAGTTGTGCTAATTAGTTTAAAGATCAAGGCATAAAATGAACTTATAAACATCGTATAGAAAATATTCTCACCGGGCATGGTGGCGCACACCTTTAATCCTAGCACTTGGGAGGCAGAAAGCAGGCGGATCTTTGTGAGTTCAAGGCCAGCCTGGTCTACAGAGCAAATTCCAGGACAGCTGGGGCTACAGGGAGACCCTGTCTTGAAAAGACAAAAAAAAAAAATTCTCCATTTCATGTCCAGAATGAAATATTTATATGATAAATCCTTTATATCTATTGTCAAAGACAAAGCTAAACATTCCCCTAATCCTCTCCATTCTTCTGCATTTCTTTCTCTATTATTGTAGTAAACAGCAGAGTGTGTCTGGTCACTTATTTCTCCAAAACATTTGATACAGTCTAAGATAAGCATATATATTTGGAAAGCATGTGAAATGACTCATTAAAAATTACTCTTAGGTTGATATTTGCAACCGTACTTGGCTTCCACAGGAGCAACTTGGGACAGTTCTTAAGTGTTCACAAGGTTAACTCTTTCCTGTGGTGTTCTGCGTGGCCATCTCATCGTCACAAGCAGTTAATCTGTAATTTTCTGATAGCGTCATTTCCCAGGAATACCAATATGCTGCAAGAATGATGTGGGTATTTCCCACCTGCCTTTCCTTTTTCTGAATAATTCTATCAGATCATAGAGCTTAAAGGCGAAATCTCATAAGAGCAGTGCTAAATAGTTAACCTCTAACTGTTGTTTCTGTCAATACTGTTGGTGTTCTTACCTATTTAAATCACATTATGATTTTGGATTTTATGTAGCTAAAATTTCTCTTGAGCTGAGGTATGAGGAGACAATCTCAATTTGCATCATCTGGGAAAATAACTGGGACCAAACAAATTTTGGGTATGATGCAGACTGACCAATTAAAGCAGCACAATGACGTTGGAACCTTTAAACCCACAAAATAATACTCTGTTGTGGCTGGAGAGATGACTCAGTGGTTACAGCTACTTGCTGCCTACAGAGGACCAGAGTTCTGTTCCCAGCACCCATATCAAGTGGCTCACCACCAACTGTAACTCCAGCTCCGGGGATCCAGTGCCCTCTTCTGGACTTCATGGGCAACTACACTCATATGCACATATGAAACATCGACATTCACAAAGTGCATACTTAAAAATAAAAATGAATACATCTTTTTTAAAAGACACTATCTTCTCTGTATACCTCCAGTCAACAGTGATTGTTTCACACATGAAATTAAAAAAAATTATAATTATTGGATTTATTTGTTTTATTTTGTGTATAATTGTTATGCCTCCATGTGTGTAAGTGTACCCATGCCATACAATCCCCATGGAGGACAGAAGAGGGCATCAGATCCCTTGGAACTGGAGTTACAGATGGTTGTGAGCAGCCAAGTGAGTTCCGGGATCTGAACCTGTGTCTTCCTTCCATAAGAGCAGCCAGTGGTCTTAGCAGAGCCGTCTCTCCAGCCCCTCTTTTACATATTTAAAAATTTTTAATTGAAACATAAACAAAGTTGTCATTATTTAACAATAAATAGAAGGGGGTTCAGATGAACTAAGAGAAAAACTAAGAATGCCTGTTAAATCAATAAGGAATTATTATTAACAGATTGTCACTTTAAGTATAGCAAATCCTGATTTCAACCACAGGTTTAAAAGATTTAGAACAGCTCGTGGTTAGCAGTTTCCATCCAATAAGTCACCATGGACTTCCTTCCGTCCCTTCTTCACTTCCTCTGTCAAGCCATGGACCTGAGGTTCACCGTTCAACTTCCCTTGATACTGACAATCCTGGTTGATCTAATTAGTTACTTCTACATTCCAGACATGAAGCAAGATGGATGATGGGGGACTGTACAGAAAGGCCCTGTCACTGCCTGCTCCTTTCTTACAGACCACAGGTAGAGGTCTTGGTAGGAGAAAGAACAGTTTTCCTTACCAATCACAGACTTCACAGCTAAAACCCATATAGCAGTGAATAGAAAATAACAAAAGCTAACAGATTTACCTAAATATGCTAGGTTTATGTGGTATGGAAGCCTTCAGAAGAAACAGTGTAAAGACTCAGGAAAACTGCATTTTTGTGCAAAAGTATACAGAAGTCTTAATAGAGAAAATGGGCATGTCGTCCTATCAATGGAGCTCAGCAAGGCCTGCGTGGACAGATTCTGCTTGGGCTCCAGGAACACACCAAGACCTCATTGGAATCAGGGCCTAGATATCTACTGAATGGAAAAGTTCAGGGTAGGAAGGTCAGAGAAGGCAGAGGGAATGCCACGCTTTTGGTGTTTCTCAGTGTGTATGTTGAAACTGCTCTGTGTGGAGACACCCTGTTCTAACCTCTGATCCTCCCCAGAGAGACCATTTCTTTCTGGGTGACTTCCCTTGTGGCCACAGGAACTGAAGCATCTGTTGCTGAAGAGAAACCCAAAGATGAAGTAGGGCATGGTGGTCAGCTTGTAATCTCAGCTACTCAGAAGGCTGAAGCAGGAGAGCTTGTGAAGCTAAGTGAGACCTTGTCTCTAAAAGAAACTTACTAAAGAGGGCTAGGAATGTACCTCTGTGGCAGAGCGCTTGGCTGGTGTGTGTAAAGCCCCAGGTTCAATCCAACACTGAAAAATGAAGGTCAAAGATGGATTGGGGGCAAATAAAAAGAGATCTCTACCAAAGAAGCTAGCAAGAGACTTAGAATCTACACCTGCTGACTCACAGGCTGCTTCATCTTGAAGCTTACCACATTCTGTATTAGCCTAGAATTAGGAATCTAAACTTTATACTGAGTTTCCTATGGCTACACCACAGAATTAACTAATTCTGGGAATCATGAATATTTATTAGGTGAGTGAGAGAATGAAGAAATCAGGATGGATGAGTTCAGCATGCCTGCTGGTAAGTCAGGTGGCGATATTCTTATGTGCAGTATATTTTCATTTTCTAAATAATTGAAATGATGCTTCGTATGGAAGAGTGGTCATGATAAGAAACGAAGAAGCGGGGCTGGAGAGATAGCCTAGCGGTTAAGAGTACCGACGCTCTTGCAGAGGACCCGGGTTCGATCCCCAGCACCCACATGGCGGCTAAGAACCGTCTGTAACTCCAATTCCAGGAGAACTCCAGTTCCAGGGGAATCCGAGACCCTCTTCTGACCTCCGCGGCATTGCACGACATGGGTGCACAGACCTGCATGCAGACAATACATTCATACACATGCAAAAATAAATAATAATTAAAAAAAGAAAAAAAAAATTAAAAAAAAAAAGAAACGAAGAAGCATACTGAATTCTCAAATGTGAATACTCCATCTTATTGTTAACTACTAACATTTAAACAATATATGTAAAATTTTGCTGAAGCCTGCAAGGCACTAAGTTGCTATGTGTTTCATGCATCCATATTCATTCTTTTTTATTTATTCATTTGTTTTTTAAAAAATTCATGTCACTTTCATGCAGAAGATCTATTTCTCCTTGTACTGATTGCTCATTTGATAAATTTTTGATAGCTAAAGTCTCTCAAAATCTCTGTTTGAAGTGCAAAATGAGACAGATGACTGAGACCGCAATCTGAATATTTCAGGAGCATTTTGACCTCCCTTGCTGTAAAGAAAATTATCAAGATAATTTCCTGAATTTTCATTTCCAACATTGTGTTTGTTGATGATATTATACCAACCATTCAATTCCTGATTATTTCATATTATCTTTCAATGTTAAACACAACACACATACACATACACACATACACACACAGCTATGTAAACATGTCAACTTTTCATTATCTATTGAATTTGAATACTTTTGATGAACGTACCTAATTTAGTCCTCTTTCAGATAATGATTGGGTATGTGGTACATATGTTTTCTTTCATTTGGAATGAGTGGCTTCTTAGTAAATGCAGCTAATTTTAACCACAGGACAGAAGTTGAGTGTCTGTAGCATACAGAACCCTGCATTGTTTATACTTAAAGCAAAGACTCCAGAATAAATCAGAACTTTCTTCACCTGTCAGCTCTATCCTGGCCAGGAATGCTGGAAGCTTGCCCACCGCCCTTTAATGTTCAGCCAAGATTGCTGAAAACAGTTGAGCTGCTGTTCAGGGCTCAGAAATTACTTCAAAACTCAGGGCATCTGGTTAGAGTGTCATGTGTTAGTGAACAACACTAGCCAGTTTTGCTCCAAGATTTAGGTTTCTTTGATGCTTATTTTTGCAATTCAAGCTATTGGGGTAATTTTTAACATTCAAAATAAAGACCAAGACTGAACACAGAGATGCAGAGATACAGATGCATTACCAAAAGCAAGAAGACGCATGTTCATTTCTGATTATAATAAATGTCACATGCTTCATTCTTTATTTACTGGGGAAAATATGATAGCTCTGGGAGAGAATTAAAATGAGAAATGAACAAAGGAAATAAATGATGTGGCTGACTCGGGTGCCCGTGACGCCTGCAGAAATCACACAGGTATAGGAATTTAGATTTGCCTTTCAGATGCAAAGCCATCTCCTCTTAAAATGGCAATGAGACTAGAAAAGCAGTTAATATGCCTCTCTCCACGCCTCTCACTGCTCTGTCACTATGTGTGTGTGTCCCCATCCTATGCTCACAGAAGCAGGATATTTTAATCCTCTCCTTTCCCTGGCTCATTTAACAGCAGCTGGCAGTGATGCTATGTTGGCTACCTGGGTCTATCAACCTGTATCAGTCACTAGAGCCAGCCCTCACAAAGCAGTTGCTTAAACAGACGTCACATCACCAGTCAGTCAGAATAAAGGATCTTTCCAGTTTAGAAGAAATCAGTTCTTGAGGGAATTGGTTGTTGAAAAAACACAACCACATTGCTCCTTAAGCGCGTGCGCACACACACACACTTTTCAGCCACTTCTGCTGTTCAAGGTTAAATGGCAACATTGAAAGGAAGTAAGGGATAATAAATCCATCACATGGGTAATTCATCATGACTATGAAAGCATGTTGATTAGAATTGGCAGGCACATAGCATCCCTGGCCCACATCAAGAAGGCCTGGGTCCTCCTGGTCTGAGAGCCATTGCTGGGGACTTGGCACAGCCACTGTGCAAGGGAGCCCCTTTCTCCATCTCAGCAACAAGTGCAATGCAAACATCTATGTCTCTGCCCAAGAAGAACAGGACATCTGTGAGATGAACGGCGCCCACTGGGGTACAGATTTCAAACTAAATGTTTAATATTTCATCATAGTTCACCATCAACATGACTACAGTGAAGAACCAGGCAAAATAGTCCAAAGCTGGAATCTCAAGACTTAGGAGGCTGAGGCTAGCCCTGTCTGCAGAGGGAGCTTCAGCCCAGCCAGGATTACAAGGTGAGACCTTTTCTCAAAAGGAAACAAGATCCGGGGCTGGAGAGATGGCCTAGCAATTAACAGCACCGACTGCTCTTGCAGAGGACCCGGGTTCGATCCCCAGCACCCACATGGCGGCTGAGAACCGTCTTTAACTCCAGTTCCAGGGGAATCCGACGTCCCCTTCTGACCTCTATGGCATTGCACGACACGGGTGCACAAACCTACATGCAGACAGTACATGCATACACATAAAAAGTAAATAAGGGGCTGGAGAGATGGCCTAGCGGTTAAGAGCGCTGCCCGCTCTTACAGAGGACCCGGGTTCGATCCCCAGCACCCACATGGCGGCCGAGAGCCATCTGAAACTCCAATTCCAGGAGAACTCCAGTTCCAGGGGAATCCGACACTCTCTTCTGACCTCCGCGGCACTGCACGACACGGGTGCACACACTTGCATGCAGACAGCACATTCATACACATACAGAAATAAAATTTTAAAAAAGTAAATAAAATTAAAAAATAATTTCATTTTAAAAAAAGGAAACAAGATCCTAGAGTGACCAAGACACAGCCCTTAATGCAAAGAAAGCCTCCCAGCTGTGCTAGAAGTTCATCACATGGAGCCTAGAGCTTCCTATCAAAACAGACACTGAGAGGTCCATGAGCACATCCCTTTCCAGTGAAAACTTCGCTGAATGTTAATTGTGAACCCTTCAGAAAAGTCAAAACGGAGAAAGCACAGTTTCTTAAGACTGAACTCGACTGAAATATATGAAGTGTAGTGGTATTTTGTTTTAGAGCTTTCTCTCTCTCCTTCCGTCTTGCTCTTTAAATCCCTGATCCTCTCCCAGCCGGTATTAAAGGCACGCTTGTGTGACTCTTGAGATTTGAGATCTCCTGAGCCCAGCAGAAGGTACCAGGGAAGAGTCCCCCCGCCAACTGAGATTACGAAGAAGCATCTGAAGGAGGCAAGCAAAGCAAGACTTCAACACAGTGAAGAGGCATTTAGGACTCACATTGGAATACAGGCAAGGAGAAGCCCATATGCCAGGATCACGAAGAAGTGACTACACTGGAAAGGGGCAGGATAATCCCACACCAAGCTTTACCAACCCTATGGAAGACTCCTGCAGTGGGATCCCTCCGGGGATGCCCCAGGACACAGACATCAGAAACACAATTGGGAACATACTTAAAGAACTACAAGATCATAAAGAACAAATTAAAGAACTAAGAAAAGAGAATGAGGAACTCAAGAAGGACCGAGAGATAGAGAATGACAAGTTCCGGAAGGAAGTAGAAACACTGAAAAGATCCCATGCTGAAAAAGAAAAAGAAACCAACCAGCGAACAAAAGAGCTACAAAAAGAGATCGAGAAGCTCCAAAAAGAAATAGAAACACTAAAGAAATCAGAAGAGGAAATGAAAAAGGAAATCAAACACTCATCCATTCAAGAGGAAAGGAATGAAAAAAGCCTCAGAAGCAGAATGGAGGAAGCAGAACAAAGAATATCAGACCTGGAGGATAACACAGAACAACTAAAAACCTCAAGGAAAGATTATGAAAAATTTAAAAATACACAAAAATGGAACAACCAGGAGCTGTGGGACACTATGAAAAGATCAAACCTCCGCATCATAGGAATAGAGGAAGGAGAAGAATCCCAAGAGAAAGGTATTGATCAGATCTTCAACAGAATAATAGATGAAAACTTCCCCAAACTAAAAAAGGACAAACCAATACCAATACAAGAAGCACATAGAACTCCAAACAGACAAGATCAGAAAAGAAATTCTCCACGCCACATCATAGTTAAAATGCTAGACACCCAAAACAAAGACAAAATCCTTAAAGCCACAAGAGAAAAACAACAAGTGACCTATAAGGGGAAACCTATCAGAATTACAACTGACTTCTCAATGCAAACTATGAAAGCAAGAAGAACCTGGAGCAAAGCATTCCCAGTGTTAAGGGACAATAGATGCCAACCCAGGTTACTATACCCAGCAAAAATGTCAATTATAGTTGAAGGAGAGAGAAAAACCTTCCATGACATAAACAACTTGAAAGAATACATGTCCGGAAAACCAACCCTTCAGAGAATACTTGAAGCAATTCAAAGAACAGAAGAAAGGAGCAACCAACCCCAGGCACCTAGAAAGAGAAATCAATAAAAGCATAACTGCAGAAGTAGAAACCTAAACCAAAACCGCAGATGGATAATAAGGCAAAAGGAAGCAACACAAACCTATCAGTCATAACCTTAAATATTAATGGACTAAATTCCCCAATCAAAAGACATAGACTGGGAGACTGGATTAGGAAACAGAATCCATCGATATGCTGTCTACAAGAAACACATCTTACCTTCAAGGACAGGCACCACCTTAAAGTGAAGGGATGGAAAAAAATATTCCAAGCAAATGGTACCAAAAAGAAAGCAGGTGTTGCTATTTTAATATCGGATAAAATAGACTTCAAAGTAAAAGAAATCAGAAGAGACAAAGAAGGCCATTACATTTTCATCAAAGGAACAATCCACCAAGAAGATTTCACAATTATGAATATATATGCCCCAAATTCTGGTGCACCAAACTTTATAAAGACAATTCTCCAGGACCACAAGTCACAGACTAACCCCAGCACACTCATAGTGGGAGATTTCAATACCCCACTGAGTCCTTTGGATAGGTCAACAGGACAAAAAATAAACAGAGAGACATCTGAACTGAACGATATGATACACCAAATGGACCTCATAGACCTCTACCGAACATTCCATCCTAATACCAGAGAATACACTTTCTACTCAGCACCCCACGGAACATTCTCCAAAATCGACCACATCCTGGGACACAGAAGAAACCTCTACAAATACAAAAAGATTGAAATAATTTCATGCATCCTGTCAGACCACAGTGCAATGAAGCTCAACATCAACACCAGGACAAGCCCTCCTGCCTACAAGAACACATGGAGACTAAACAACACACTCTTGAATAATGAATGGGTCAAGGAAGAGATAAAGAAAGAAATAAAAACATTCCTGGAACTGAATGACAATGACAATACAACACAACAAAACTTATGGGATACCTTAAAAGCAGTCCTAAGAGGGAAATTTATAGCCCTGGGTGCCTACATTAGAAAAACAGAAAGAGCACAAGTGAATGATCTAACACTACAGCTAAAAGCACTTGAGAGGCAACAACAGATGAACCCTAAACGCAACAGACAGGAAGAAATAACAAAAATCAGAGCAGAAATCAATGAAATAGAAACAAAGAAAACAATACAAAAAATCAATGAAGCCAAAAGTTGGTTCTTTGAAAGAATAAACAAGATAGACAGACCTCTAGCCCAGTTAACAAAAAGAAAGAAGGAACAACTCCAAATCAATACAATCTGTGATGAAAAGGGAAATATCACAACGGACAAGGAAAAGATCAAGAAAATTATATGGGAATATTACAAGAACCTATATTCTACCAAGTTTGAAAATCTAGAAGAAATGGATGAATATCTGAAATCTTGGGAATCACCAAAGCTTGGCCAAGAGGAGACCAGCAGCTTAAACAGACCCATAACATATGAAGAAATAGAGGATGTAGTAAGAAGCCTCCCAACTAAAAAAAGCCCAGGCCCAGACGGTTTCACAGCAGAATTCTATAAAACATTTCAAAAAGACCTACAACCATTATTTCTGAAACTGTTTAGAAGTATACAATCAGAGGGAACTCTCCCAAATTCCTTCTATGAAGCCAACATCACTCTATTACCAAAACCAGGCAAAGATACAACCAAAAAGGAGAATTATAGACCCATCTCCCTCATGAACACAGATGCCAAAATTCTAAACAGAATACTGGCAAATCGCATACAGACCCACATCAAGAAGATCATCCATCATGACCAAGTTGGATTCATACCAGAGATGCAGGGATGGTTCAACATACGAAAATCAATAAACATCATCAAACACATAAACGGAATCAAAGACAAAAACCACACCATCATCTCAATTGATGCTGAAAAAGCCTTTGACAAAATCCAGCATCCCTTCATGCTTAAAGTCCTAGAAGGAATTGGATTGGAGGGATCATTCCTCAATGTAATCAAAGCCATATACAGGAAACCCACAGCCAATATCATCCTAAATGGGGAAATGACAGAAACATTCCCTTTAAAGGTAGGAACTCGGCAAGGCTGCCCCCTATCACCACTCCTCTTCAATATAGTGCTTGAAACACTTGCTAGAGCAATAAGGCAAGAAAAGGATATTAAAGGAGTACTAATTGGAAAAGAGGAAGTCAAACTATCCCTATTTGCTGATGATATGATTGTTTACTTAAGGGATGCAAAAAACTCCACCAGAAAACTCCTAGAAACGATTAACAGCTTCAGCAAAGTGGCAGGATACAAAATTAACCTTAGAAAATCAATGGCCTTTCTTTACACCAAGAACAAGCAACTGGAGAAAGAATTCAAAGAGACCTTCCCACTCACAATAGCCTCAAAAACAATAAGATACCTAGGAACAAACCTAACCAAAGACACCAAAGACCTCTACAACAAAAATTTTAAACCCTTAAAGAAAGAAATTGAAGAAGACCTCAGAAGATGGAAAAACCTCCCATGCTCATGGATTGGGAAAATTAACATTGTAAAAATGTCCATTTTACCAAAACTCTTGTATAGATTTAATGCAATCCCAATCAAAATCCCCAAGAGTTTCTTCACAGGCTTGGAAACAAAAGTTCTTAAATTCATTTGGAGAAACAAAAGACCCCGAATAGCCAAATCAATCCTGAGTGAAAAGAGCTACACAGGAGGGATCTCTATACCAGATTTTAAACTATACTACAGGGCTATAGTCATAAAAACAGCCTGGTACTGGCACAAAAACAGACCTGTTGACCAATGGAACAAAACCGAAGATCCAAATCTGAGCACATACAATTTCAGCCATCTCATATTTGACAAGGGGGCCAAGAAACCACAATGGAGAAAAGACAGCATCTTCAGCAAGTGGTGTTGGCAAAACTGGATCACCACTTGTAGAAGAATGAAATTAAACCCCTACCTCTCACCCTGTACAAAAGTCAACTCCAGATGGATTAAAGACCTCAACGTGAAACCCCAAACTCTGAAGGTGATAGAAGAAAAAGTTGGCAGCAGACTACAAGACATAGGCGTAGGAAAAGACTTCCTAAATCAGACAGCAGCTGCACAAGAATTAAGGTCGACAATTGACAAATGGGACCTCATCAAACTCAAAAGCTTCTGTACATCAAAAGAAACAATCAAGGAAGTGAAGAGAAATCCCACAGAGTGGGAGGAAACCTTCACTGCAGATACATCTGACAAAGCATTGATTTCCAGAATATATAAACTACTCAAAAAACAAAGAAAAAAGAAAACAAACGACCCGCTCAATAGATGGAGCAAAGAACTGAACAGAGACTTCACAAGCGAGGAATTAGAGATGTCTGAGAAACACCTCAAGAACTGCTCAACATCACTAATCATTAAGGAAATGCAAATCAAAACCACTTTAAGATATCATCTTACTCCAGTAAGACTGGCTAGGATCAAGAAAACAAATGATACCAAGTGCTGGAGAGGTTGTGGGGAAAGGGGAACACTCATCCACTGCTGGTGGGAATGTAAACTCGTACAGCCACTATGGAAAGCAGTGTGGAGAACCCTTGGAAGACTTGGAATGAACTTGCCACCCGACCCAGCCATACCACTCCTGGGCATGTACCCTCAAGACTTACGCCACCACAGAGATACATGCACGGCCATGTTTATTTCAGCTCTCTTCACAATAGCAAAGAGCTGGAACCAACCTAAATGCCCCTCAACTGACGAATGGATAGAGAAAATGTGGTACATCTACACAATGGAGTTCTATGCAGCAGTAAAGAAAGACGACATCACGAGCTTTGCAGGAAAATGGCTGGAGCTAGAGGACATCATGCTGAGTGAAGTAACACAGTCCCAGAAAAACAAACGACGAATGGTATCCCTCATCTGTGGATGCTAGTGCCAATTACCCAGTTGTAAGTATTTCTTGTGTAGGGCCCCCTGAGCTTCTGTACAAAGCAGTTGGACATAATGCATTTTGGAAACAACAACAACAACAGAAAAGACTGCATCAAAGAACTGACTGAAACAGTGAACTTCTGCTCAAAACAGTCAACTTCCCCATGGAAAATATTGAGAAAGACTAAGAGATGGAAAGCATGTTTGGCAGAATGCATGAGCTCTGGCGGGGTGAGGGAATGAGCGGGAACACGGGTCTAGATTTGTTAAAACAAATCTAGTTAACCGAGGAGGCCAGAGGTGGGTGTCAGAGCTCCTGGAGATGGAGGTGTTCATGGGCCACTCAGTGTGTGTGCTGGCAATGGAACAGGGGTCCCCTGAAAGAGCCATATCTCCAGCCCTGAAAGCTTATTTTGATCAAGAAAAGAGTAGTCATTTGTTCATTCAGATTAACAGTGTTCCTCCTCTGGTACTGGAACTGGAACTCAGTGGTACAGCACTTGCCTGTGGTGTACAAGGTCCTGGATGTGAATCCCAACACCACCAAAGACAGCACAAATCAAGCAAGAGTTTATGCATCATTTTTCACTCTCTCTTTCTTTCTTTCTTTCTTTCTTTCTTTCTTTCTTTCTTTCTTTCTTTCTTTCTTTCTTTCTTTCTCTCTCTCTCTCTCTCTCTCTCTCTCTTTCTTTCTTTCTTTCTTTCTTCTTTCTTTTGGTCTTTTCAAGACAGGGTCTCCCTGTAGCCCCAGCTGTCCTGGAACTCACTCTATAGACCAGGCTGGCCTTGAACTCACAAAGATCCACCTGCCTCTGCCTCCGGAGTGCTAGGATTAAAGGCGTGTGCCACCATGCCCGGCTTTTCTTGGTTAGTAGTCAGATTGAGACATCCATGTCTCTCACTGTCCTATGTCCAGCCTCTGTGAATCGGGTCTTAGTTCCCAAGTGGGGATCCTTTACATCAGGCACACAGAAAGTTTTTCATGGAAGATGAAGGAATGGGCAGCACTAGACACTTCACACAGCCTGTACTAAGGGACGGTTAGGCTCTCACTCATATGCGTGCCTTTCATCAAGGGACGATGAAGAGCTGCCCTTACACCATGGCTGAGTATCATTAGAACGGTCTCCTTTAACTCAATCTTGGTAGCAAATAGGTAAGTTTGCTAACGCAGAGCTGAGCTGGGCTTGGCGACAAAGGACTCAGGAGCAAATGGAGTGAGAACTATTGAGTCAAGCCCACTGAGGAGGTGCTAAGAGCCAGTGAAATCTAAGAGGGGTGAGAGAAAAAGGAATGGAATCAATCAGCTTTAGAGGCAGCAGCTTTCATTCAGAAAGTCAGCAGGGAATGAAGGAACACTGTCCTGACAGATGTTCACAGATCCCTACAAAGAAAAGTCTTTAACCGTGAAACCCTGGGGTACCTCAGAAGTCATAAGGGATTCCCTAAGATCATCCTGAACTATTTCTTTAGCTTCTGCAAGCTACTGGCTGATACATAGTCACTGTCTATCAACAGACCTTCATTACCTAGCCATTATGACCTGGCCTCTCTACACTTCTCCAAAGGGTGCTGTCAAGTGGCCTTTAGCTGAGTAGCATTGTTTCAGCTGTGATTTCCCCAGCTTTCTTGACAGCCTGATGATACACAGTTTAAGGACCTGGGCTCTGGATAATGCCAAGCTGATTATGAAGACCTAGCCAGCTTCACAGCACTGTGGTCTCCTGAGACTGTTATGACTACATCAGGAATCACCCCCACTCTTCTTCCTCCCCTTCCTGCTCCTCCTCTGGAGAATGCTGATGGTACAGGTTAAATTCCATATGTAATGTTGGGTGAGAACGAAGGAAAACTGTGAAGAAAAGTTAAAAATCAAGGGACGGAAGAAGGGAGGGGTGAGGGAGGGAGGGAGGTTAAACCTCCAGGAGGTGCATAGATGCACAGGCAACCAGGAGGGTCATAGATGCACATACATAAGTGAAGGCCTACACATACCCATAGAATCAAATACGTAAACCTTTAAAACAAAGAATAGAAGTTCAGAAAGGATAATTAGATGTCTTCAGCCACCCCAAATGTCAAAACTCTTTGCCAATGAATACACGTTATTGTCTCAGTTACTTTGGCTACAGTGGTGTTTATCTCTTTTGCAAGAGAAATAGTTTTGAAGCTAGAAAGGTCATGGAAGTCTTACCCTACAATCATAGCACTAAAGCTTTCCACCTCACTTCAGGCAGGGGACAGTGCGCGCCCGTGATGGCCATGATGTCCTGCGGACAGGCTGCATGGAGCATGCTCTGCAGCCTTTGTTCCCATTAGGATTGGAGGGGTAAACGGCAATCTGGTCTTGCAGTTCGTGGCATCTGAACATGCAATTTGCCATTTCGTGACTCTGCTTGGGTCTTTGCACGTGCAGAGGTGAATTTGCCTCCAGGAGGCAGGTGCTCAGAGCCTGTCTGTGTGCTACACTACAGACCACAATTTGGAGACCCAGGCCAGTAATCGCTCACTAAATTCATCTCTGTTGATTAATATGAATGGAATCTGATATACTTTTTTTATAACTATTTAAAGTTCTATTTTAAAGAGTAACAGTTTTCAACGTGTTATTAAAAGTTAGTCAAGTAGATCAAAGCAACATTTTCTTTAGAAGAAGTTAAGTTGAGCCTAATGCTTATTTCTTGGAACAAAAAATGTAGTTTACTGCAAAGGAAAGGCAAATATGAGAAATAATTAGAACGGTTTACATCTATCAAAGACATGATGAAGAGGCAGAGAAAAAAGACCAAATAGCTGGATTTATGTTGGTGAGGATTTATGCTGGATCAAATAAATTACATGTATACTCACATATTCACATATATCCACATACACGAACATACAGCAAGCCCTCCATGCCTGTCAGAAGTCAGCCACATGTGAAAAATATTTGGGGAAAAATAAATCTATACTCATTATGAAAACATGTTTTTTAAAATATTTCCTTTATTATTTTATTTTCCTTCTTTAAAAAATTCCAAAACACATTTAGAGATTCTCAGTTTAAAAGTAAGCTTACATGCAGGTAAAAGCACACTTAACTGGTCTTTTCCAAGATGGTGGCTGAGGGTGGGGAAGCTTTGGAGGTGGTCCTATGGCATTTGGATAGTTAGACACTACAATTTGATGCTATAGACATCACCTGAGAGCTTCAGGAGACAACAGGGATATCCCTGGTGTCTGCTGAGCCTTTTTCCTACTGAACCCAGGATGGATGGACTCAGAAGGTGCTAGGTTTACTTCCCTGAACTAGTGGCATGCACATCAGAAGGAAAGAGTTTGGATGGACTTGGTGGATTTTTTCAGCTTAATTCTGGTCAACAGGTTCCCTGTTATTGGAAAACTACAAATCAGGATATGGGGTTTGGGAAAGTAAAGAGACTACTTATGTTTGTAGTAAATTGTTTATATTTAAGAAATGCCTAAAATTGTTTAAATTTCTCTTATTGGCTTTACCTGCATATCCTATGGTGTTAAATTTCTTCTAGTCAATGTTTATGCAAGGCTTCTTATCCTTTTCTTCAAGATTTAACTAAATATGATACAGTAACTAAAAGTACCAGATTGGTGTAACTTAACCTTTTTTGATGCTTAATGCCCATACCTAAGGCCCATACAAATTCGGCCAAGGGATTTAAGGGACAATTTTGTTCCTTGCCCTCTGAGGTCAACTTGTTTTGTACAGGGTCATCTCTTAAAATGTTCTGAAATTGTGAGTCATCAGGCTTCCTATGCAGGGAAGTCTTGGAGATCCACCAACAGAACCCTAGCCAGTGTCCAGTCTATAAAGAGGAAGCTCAATATAGAGGAAAGTCACCTGGTGCTCCAAAGGGAAGCCTGGTCTAGCAAGACTTGACCTTGTCCTTGGTAGATGGAACTGGGTAAGTGGAACTGGTTAAGAATGGCCAGAAGGAACCAGGTGCTCTGACCCTTCCCCCCAAAAAACCCGAGTGCCCTCTGAACACCAGAACCTCAAATGACCTTCAGAAAACAAAGTTTGGTTAATCTGAGCAAATCGTATGGACTTAAGCCTCCCAAAAGAAAGTATAACCAAAAGATAAAGTCAATATATTTCTTTTAAACCTTGAAAAATTGGGCCTCCACAAATTGGGCATGACGTTATACGAAATGTTAAACAGGCACAAAAACTTTAGATCTTGGCCTTGATTAACAGAGTAGGTCACCTGCAGCCAAAGGACAAGCCCACTATTGTTGTTCTTTAATGCTCAATAATAAAATTTCTTCTTTCTTTCTAACCGCTATTTGAGTGGAAACTCATATCCTGACTATTAAAAAGCTTGAAAAGCAGATCCTGAGACCAGACATCTTGGCCACGTGAACAGAAGTAGAAACTTAATAAATGGATGCTTTGAAACCCTTGGCCAAGAAATTCTTATGGGCTTTTATGTCAGACATTGGAATTCACTCTGTTCTTACTTATCCTGGTCCCCTGACTAGATCACGTACCAAACTACTCCTGTCTTCATTTTGCTTTCATTGGCACCAGTTAAGGATTTTTTCCCTCTATAGTAATGCTTGGGGGGGGTCTCTTAGATTGAAGCTCTGAATGGGGGAGGGCCAGTTTCCATATCTAATGTCCCTTCTCAGGAAGGAAGAAGTCAGAGCAGTGTGCATTCCAATTCCCTTCTGGCATTTTGGGTGACCCTTTTCAGAGAGGTACATAACTAAATATATGATAGAAATTAACTAGGCAGTTTAGGGACAAGACCCGCTTCTCCCACCCCCCAATTAACCATATTCTTTTCAGCTGAGAACTCAAGGCATCCTGGAATAGCCAGTAAACACATAGCCTTCTGGTAGCCCTGAAACAGCAGGAAAAGAAGAAAGAAAAGAAAGAGAGAAAGGAAAAAGAGAAGTAAATACCAAGCCCTACAGATTGCTTCTTTATTTCACCAGAATAAGAAATGGAAATCTCCCCTCTTTTGTTCTTATTGCTTTGTTTTGTTATTGTCATTTGTATTGTTTCTGTTTTCCTGTGGAAAAAAAATAAAGAAAATAATAGCAAATAAAGACATTTAACTTTACATTCCGGGGGCTGGAGAGATGGCCTAGCGGTTAAGAGCACCGACCGCTCTTGCAGAGGACCTGGGTTCGATCTCCAGCACCCACATGGTGGCCGAGAACCGTCTGAAACTCCAATTCCAGGAGAACTCCAGTTCCAGGGGAATCCGAGACCCTCTTCTGACCTCCGCGGCATTGCACGACACGGGTGCACAAACTTGCATGCAGACAGTACATTCATACACATACAGAAATAAATAAAAATTAATAAAAAAATAAAAATAAAATAAAAAAAGACATTTAACTTTACATTCCTTAATTACATAGCATTTTGATGTAAGTTTTGATGTACTTTTAAAAAAAGAGGTTTATAACCAGGCATGGTGGTGGATGCCTTTAATCCCAGCACTCGGGAGGCAGAGGCAGGCAGATCACTTTGAGTTCAAGGCTAGCCTGGTCTACAAAATGAGTTCCAGGACAGCTGGGGCTGCATAGAGACCCTGTCTCAAAAGAGACACAAAAAGAGCTTTATTCTTTATCATAAATCTTATCACTGAGGAACAGTGATAAGAGAGGCATAAACTTCAAGCTATATCTATAGTAATATCAGTCCTAAACAGAGAAGTGATAAATTTATGAATTGACAGACTTGAACCTGGTTTCAAGTCCCAGAACCCATATGGTGGCTAACAGCCATCTGTAACCCCATTTCTAGGAGATCTGTTGCCCTCTTCTGGCCTCCACTGGCATTGCAGACACAGGTGCACATACATGCATGCAGATAAAACGTTCATACATGTAAAACAAAAAAATTCAAAGCAAGAACTAATACAGCATAAATACTTGTAACTATTATTCATGGAATAATGATAAAACATGTTGCCCAAGTGTCCCTTAAGTAAGGAGTGGGTAATGAAAATGTGGTACATTTACACAATGGAGTTCTATGCAGCAGTAAAGAAAGATGACATCATGAAATGGGGGGAATAGAAGCTATTATGCTAAGTGAAGTGACACAGTCTCAGAAAAAACAAACAACATGGTTTCCCTCATCTGTGGATCCTAGCACCACATCTCTATATGTAAGTCAATGTGAGTAATTTATTAGTAAAAATAATACCACTTGGGTACATAGTAACTAAACTTTCTATCCTCCCTCCAAAATTTCTACTCTTATTGGTCTGGGATAAGTATTTATCTCCTCCCCCAATTCTGAGATTAACTTTAACTTGCACAAATAAGGAAAAACATGATATTTATCCTGTGGTGCCTGACATTGCATAATACACTGCCTTCCAGGCTCATTTTTGTTGTCATGATGAAAAGGATTTCATTTTGTTTAAGGCTAGATAATATTCTATTGTGTATATACACCACATTTTTATTTTTAAGGTATTTTATTTATTATTTTTATTTTTAGCATATGAGTATATTGCCTATGTGTGGGGAAGTACACCTGTGTTGTGCAATGCCTGTGGAGGTCAGAAGAGGGCGTTGGTTCCCCCTGTAACTGGAGTTACAGATAGTTGTTATCCACCATATGGGTGCTGGACACCAAACCCCAGGCCTCTGTAAGAGCAGCCAGTGCTCTTAAACACTGCACCATCACTTCATCCCCCCTACCACATTTTCTTTAAACATTCACCAGCAACAGATAGCTAGATTAATTCCACATCTGTATGGCCTGGAATTCATGATTGCCCTCATCAATGTTTCAGGTGCAGCAATGCATGACCATGCCCAGCAGCTCAAGGTTTCATTCCTCTAATAAGCTGTTTTACGTTGGTGACAACTTAACCATTGCCACTTACAAAACCCCCGTGTTTCACTCCTTTTCCACTAACAATTGTTCTTAACTCCAGTTCCAGGGGATCTGATGTCCTCTTCTGGCCTCTGCAGGCATTTCATACACATGGTGCACCTATATACATGTAGGCAAAGTACTCAGATACATACAATACAAATAAGTCAAATATTTTAAAATTTGCAACAAGTATTTTTTAAGAAGTAAAAGCTGCATGTGGTGCTGTGTGCTTGTACTCCCAGCCCTGGGGAGGCAGAGGCTGGGGCATCGCTGGGGCTCGCTGGTCAGCCAGCCAAATCAACTAGCTCCAAGACAGTGAGAGGCCTTGTCTCAACAAACAAGATGAATGGTACCTAAGGAATGGCAAGCAAGGCTCTCCTCTGGCCTCATGCTCTCTCTTTCTCTCTCTGTCTCTCTGTCTCTCTGGTTTCTCTGTTATCTCTGTTTCTTCTGTCTCTCTCTTCGTCTCTCTCTCTCTCTCCCTCTCTCTCACACCACCCAACACACACACACAACACACACACACACAGTTTTTTAAAACCCAATACCTGCTAAGTCTGGGGTCGTTTGTTACACAGCCAGCAATAACTCACATAGGACTGGAGATCACCACCCAGGGAAGCTATCTGAAGCCATCCAGGACTGTCTGGCCCCAAACATAACCCAGCCCACTCCAAGCACAGCCAGAGGTGGCCCACCCCAAGGCCACCCAGGGGAAGGAGCGCACCTGTTGTCAAAGAAGGCATGGACGGTCCGGGAGTGGTGGTGCACGCCTTTAATCCTAGCACTCAGGAGGCAGAGGCAGGGGGATCTTTTGTAGTTCAAGGCCAGCCTGGTCTTACAGAGTGAGTTCCAGGACAGCTGGGGCTACAGGGAGGGACCCTGTCTTGAAAAAAGACCAAAAAAAAAAAAAAAAAAAAAAAAAAAAAAAAAAAAAAAAAAGAGAAAGCACTGACCATCTTGAATTGGATCGGGTTGAGCTCCAGGTCAGGCACATCTCCCAACTCTCATCAGAAAAGCTTTCTTATTCAGCAGATGCTGATTATCACAGAGAACCTGGCCAATGGACAAAGAGAACCTGGCCAATGGACAAAGAATAAGAAGTTGCAGTATGCTTATCTCCGAAGAGCACATCTATATCAAAAGTCTGCTTTCCAAGGCTTAGGGATCATTGCCAAATGATTAAAGACATGCCCTATTGCATCTCATGTGTACTCTGAGGGAAAATTCATCATTAATCTTAACCAGCTGTGAGACCCAGGAGCTACAATGACTGGCCTGGTGAGATGTGCTCACTGGTGCAATAGTGGCACGAGTATTATGGGAGTTACCAACCACTTTCTAATGGGATTTAAGGTCTACTTCATATGATGGAGCCCATATCTGATATTGAAGCCTTGGAACTTGAGGCTACAAAGATCTCAGGCCATAGGGAGAGCCTTATACCACTATTTTTAAAGTATGCATTCTAGACCTTTCTTCTCTCTCTTTTTATTTTATATTACTCCAAAATATGCATATATACACACATGAGTCAAAATTAAAAATTCTGAAAAAAACTATAGGTTTATTCCTAAACACATGTAGAGATTCACATTTTAACAGTAAATTTGCAGTCGTGTAACTTTACATTCTTTTTTTTAGAATATGACTACATATTCTCCATCTATATATGGTAATTACAATGTGTGAGTATAAGTGGTAGGACAATTCTAGAGCCCATTTATAGATTCACATTGTAATAGCACAGTTGCTTTCAGATACAATGAAATATAATAATAAAGTTGCTCAGTTTGTCTCCCAATTGGGGATTTGGTGTTAGCATCCACAAATGAGGGAAACCATTTGCCTATTTTTTTTTTCTGGGACTGTGTTACTTCACTTAGTATAATTGCTTTGAGTTCCGTCCATTTATCAGCAAAGTTAATGATGTCACCTTTCTTTACTGGTGCATAGAACTCCATTGTGTAGATGTACCAAGTTTTTTTATCCAGTCATCAGTTGAGGGGCATTTGGGTTGGTTCCAGGTCTTTGCTACTGTGAAGAGAGCTGCAATAAACACAGCTGTGCATGTATCTTTGCGGTAGGAGTGGTATGGCTGGGTCAGGTACTTGGCTTATTTTGAGTTTTTTAAGTGCTCTCCACACTGTTTTCCACAGTGGTTGTACCAGTTTACATTCCTACCAGCAGTGGATGAGTGTTCCCCTTTCCCCTCAACCTCTCCAGCATTTGGTGTCTTTAGTTTTCTTGATCTTGGCTAGTCTTATTGAAGTGAGATGATGCCTTAGTGTGGTTTTAATTTGCATTTATTAATTATTAATGATGTTGAACACTTTTTAAGATGTTTCTCAGCCATCTTTACTTCCTTACTGGTGAAGTCTCTGTTCAGCTGTTTACTCCACCTTTTGAGCAGGTCATTTGTTTTCTTACTTCTTTGTTTTTTAAGTAGTTTATATATTCTGGATGTTAATGCTCTGTCAGATGTATCCGTGGTGAAGGTTTCCTCCCACTCTGTGAGTTTCCTCTTCACTTCCTTGATTGTTTCTTTAGCTGTACAAAAGCTTTTGAGTTTGATGAGATCCCACTTGTCAGCTGTTGTCCTTATTTCCTGTGCAGCTGCTGTTTGATTTAGAAAGTCTTTTCCTACACCTATGTCTTGTAGGTTGCTGCTGACTTTTTCTTCTATCACCTTCAGGGTTTCGGGTTTTAGGTTGAGATCATAGATCCACTTGGAGTTTATTTTTGTACAGGGTGAGAGGTAGGGGTTTAATTTTGTTCTTCAACAAATGGTGATCCAGTTTTGCCAACACCATTTGCTGAAGATGCTATCTTTCCTCCATTGAGGTTTTTTGGCCCCTTTGTCAAATATGAGGTGGCTGAAGTTATATGAGTTCAAGTTTGGATCTTCAATTTTGTTCCATTGGTCAATGGTTCTTTTTTTTTTGCCAGTATGAGGCTGTCTTTATGACTATAGCCCTGTAAAATAGCTTGAAGTATGGTAATGTAATCCCCCCAGTATTGTACTTTTTACTCAGGGTTGCTTTAGCTATTCAGGGTCTTTTGTTCTTCCATATGAATTTAAGGAATTTTTTTCTAATTCTGTGAAAAAGCTCATGGGGATTTTGATTGGGATTGCATTGAATCTGTATATTAATTTTGGTAGAATGGACATTTTTACTATATTAATTTTTCCAATCCATGAGCATGGGAGGTCTTTCCATCTTTTGATGTCATTTTCAATCTCCTTCTTCAGGGTTTTAAAATTTTTGTTGTAGAGGTCTTTGGTGTCTTTGGTTAGGTTTATTCCTAGGTATTTTTTTGAGGCTATTGGAAAGTGGCTATTTGAGGTGATTGGAAAGGTCTCCTTATATTCCTCTCCAGTTGCTTATTGTTGGTGTAAAGGAAGGCTACTGATTTTTCTAGATTTATTTTGTATCCCGCCACTTTACTGGAACTTTTGATAGTTTCTAAGAATTTTCTGGTGGAGTTTTTAGCATGACTTAGGTAAACTATCATATCTGCAAAAAGGGATAGTTTTACTTCCTCTTTTCCAAATAGTACTGCTTTAATTTTTCTTTCTTGCCTTACTGCCCTAGCAAACATTTCAAGCACTATATTGAAGAGGAGTGGTGATAGTGGACAGCCTTGCCGTGTTCCTGCCTTTAAGGGGAATGCTTCCAACTTTTCTCCATTTAGGATGATGTTGGCTGTGGGTTTCTTATATATGGCTTTGATTACATTGAGGAATGATCCCTCCAGTCTAATTCCCTCTAAGACTTTAAGCATGAAGGGATGCTGGATTTTGTTGGAAGCTTTTTCTGCATCAGTTGAGATGATTGTGTGGTTTTTGTCTTTAAGTCCATTTATGTGTTTTATGATACTTATTGGTTTACATATGTTGAACCATCCCTGCATCTCTGGTATGAATCCAACCTGGTCATGATGGGTGATCTTTTTGATGTGGGTATGTATGTGATTTGCAAGTATTTTGCTGAGAATTTTTGCATCTGTGTTCATCAATGATGTGGCTCTATAGTATTCTTTCTTGTTGTGTCTTTGCCTGGTTTTGGTATTAGAGTGATACTGGCTTCATAGAAAGAATTTGGGATATTTCCCTCTGGCTGCATCCTTCTGAAAAGTTTGAGTAGAAATGGTCGTAAGACCTCTTTAAATGTTTTACAGAATTCTTCTGTGAAACCATCTGGGCCTGGGCTCTTTTTAGTTAGGAAGCTTTCTTTTTTTTAATATATTTTCTTTTTTTCTTTATTTTCTTTATTTATTTGTTATTTATTTATTTATTTATTTATTTATTTATTTATTTATGTGTATGAATGTACTGCCTGCATGTAGTTTTGTGCACACGTGTCATGCAATGTCACAGAGGTCAGAAGAGGATATCAGATTCCCCTGGAATTGGAGTTCTCCTGGAATTGGTGTTACAGACGGTTCTCAACTGCCATGTGGGTGCTAGAGATTGAACCCGGGTCCTCTGCAAGAGCAGTCAGTTCTATTAACCACTAGGCCATCTCTCCAGCCCCCAGTTGGGGGGCTTTTTATTACATCTTCAATTTCCTCAACTGTTATGGGTCTGTTTAAGCCGTCAATCTCTTCTTGATTAAGCTTTGGAAAAATCCCAGGATTTCAGATATTCATCCATTTCTCTTTGGTTTTCAAATTTAGTAGAGTATAGGTTTTTGAAGTATTCTCCTACAATTGTCTGGATCTTTTCTTTATCTGTTGTGATGTTTCCACTTTCATCACAAATGCTATTGATTTGGAGTTGCTCTTTCTTTCTTTTGGTTAACTGGGCTAGAAGTCTGTCTATTTTGCTTATCTTTTCAAAAGAACCAGCTTTTGGATTCATTGATTTTTTTTTTGTATTGTTTTCTTTGTTTCTATTTCATTGATTTCTGCTTTGATTTTTGTTATTTGTTCCTGTCTGCTGGGTTTAGGGTTCATTTGTTGTTGTCTTTCAAGTTTTTTTTTTTAGCTGCAGTGTTAGATTGTTTACTTGTTCTCTTTCTGTTTTTTTAATGCGGGTACTTAGGGCTATAAATTTCCCTCTTAGGACTGACTTAAACGTATCCTACAGGTTTTGTTGTGTTGTATTGTCATTTTCATTTAGTTCCAGGAATGCTTTTATCTCATTCTTTATTTCTTCTCTGACCCACTCATTGTTCAGTATTGTGTTGCTTAGTCTCCATGTGTTCTTATAGCTAGTAGGGCTTACCCTGGTGTTAATAATGAGCTTTATTGCACTGTGGTCTGATAGAATGCATGAAATAATTTCAATCCTTTTGTATTTGTTTAGGTTTTTTTGTGTGTGTCCCAGTATGTGGTCAACTTTGGAGAATGTTCCATGGGGCACTGAGCAGAAAGTATATTCTCTGGTGTTTGGATGGAATATTCTGTAGATATCTGTGAGGTCCATTTGGTGTATTGTATTATTCAGTTCTGATGTCTCTCTGTTTATTTTTTGTCCAGTTGACCTATCCAGGTGGCTTAGTGGGGTATTGTAGTCCCCCACTACTAGCATGCTGGGATTAATCTGTGTCTTGAGGTCCTGAAAGATTGTGTTTATAAAGTTCTGTGCACCAGAGTTTGGTGCATAAATATTTAAGATTGTGAAATCTTCTTGGTTAATTGTTCCATTAATAAGGATATAATGGCCCTCTTTATCTTTTCTGATTAATTTTACTCTGAGGTCTTTTTTGTATGATATTAGAATAGCCACTCCTGCTTGCTTTTTGGTACCATTTGCTTGGAATATTTTTTTCCATCTTTTCACTCTAAGGTGCTGTCTGTCCTTGAGGGTGAGATGGGTTTCTTGGAGGCACCATATAGATGGAGTCTGTTTCCTAATCCATTCTCCCAGTTTATGTCTTTTGATTGGGGAGTTTAGACCATTAATATTTAAGGTTATTATTGAGAGATGTGTGTTGTTTCCTTTCAACTTATTTTTCATTTGCATTGTTGGTCTAGATATTTATTTACTCTGTTATGCTTTTGATAATTTCTCTCTTTGGTTGCTTAAGGATAGTTGCTCCTTTCCTCTGTTCTTTGAATTGCTTTGAGTATTTTCTGAAGTGTTGGTTTTTTTGACATGTGTTCTTTCATTTTGTTTGTGTTATGAAAGATTTTTCTTTCTCCTTCAACTATGATTGACATTTTTGCTGGGTGTAATAATCTGGGTTGGCCTCTAAAGTCATTTAGTACTTAGAATACTTTAGCCCATGTTCTTCTGGCTTTCATGGTTTTCACTGAGAATCCAGGTGTGATTCTGATGGTTTTCCCTTATATGTAACCTGTTGTTTCTCTTGTCGCTTTCAGTATTTTGTCCTTGTTTTGAGCATCTAGTGTTTTAACTATAATATGATGTGGGGAATTTCTTTTCTGGTCTTGTCTATTTGGTGTTCTATGTATGTGCTTCTTGTATTTGTATGGGTTTGTCTTTTTTCAGTTTGGGGAACTTTTCATCTATTATTCTGTTGAAGATATGATCAATACCATTCTCTTGGGATTCTTCTCCTTCCTCTATCCCTATGATGCAGAGGATTGGTCTTTTCATAGTGTCCCATTTCCTGGTTGTTCCACTCTTGTGTTTTTTACAATTTTTCATAATCTTTACTTGAGGTTTCTAGCTGTGCTGTGTTATCCTGCAGGTCTGATATTCTTTTTTCTCCTTCTTCCATTCTGCTTCTGAGGCTTTTTCCCATCCTTTCCTGATGATTGGATGAATGTTCAATTTCCTTTTTTATTTCATCCTGTGATTTCTTCAGTATTTCCACTTCCTTTTGGTGCTTTTCATTCTTTTCTTGTAGCTCCTTGCTTTGCTGGTCAGTTTCTTTTTTCCTTTCAGCCTGAGATCTTTTCAATGTTTCCACTTCCTTCCGAAGTTTGTCATTCTCTCCCTCTTGTTCTTTTTGAAGTTTGTATTTCTCTTCCTCTAGTTTTTTTCAGAGTTTGTATTTCTCTTCCTCTAGTTATTTTCTGAGCTATCAATCTCTCCTTTTAGTTCTTTCCGGAGTTTATCGTTATTTTCTTCTCGTTCCTTCATGAGTTTTTCATTCTCTCCCTTTAGTTCTCTGACTTGTTCTTTATAGTCTTTGAATATGTCTACAATTGTTCTTCTAAGGTCACTATCTTGGTTCCCTTCCAGGGAGATCTTGTTGTTGGGATCTTCTACAGGATTGTTGAGTTCGGTGGGGAATTATTTTGAGCTTTTCCCATATTGTTGTTTTTCAATTGTGTCTTTGGCATGTGTATTTTTTTGTTGTTGTTGTTCCCCCCCCCCTTTGTTTATTTGTTTGCCTTCTGTTGCTCATCTCAAATGTTAATATGGAGGACTGGTTGGTCACTCAGTTTGCTTCCTGTTGGTTTCTTCCTCAGTTTTGGGTATGCAGCCTCCAATCACTGACACTTCTGGATCCTCCTAACAGCATTAAACCTCAGCACCAGCAGTTTATACTTTCCACCTCAGTATCAGTAGCTTTCTGCCGACTGTCTGCCTGCATGGCACAGACCAACCTGGGCTGCTGGGCATGGAGAGTGTTTCTTCTCTCTTTTAAAATTTCTGTTACACAAATGTTAGTATGCCAGATATCTGATTTTGTTAATTTTCTCTTCATTGACTGAAGCCAGTTACAGGAGGGAGGATTTGTTTGGGCTCATGTTTGGAAGCAAAGTCAATCCATCACAGCAGAGACAACGGTGAGAACAGCTCAGTCTGCATCTGCAGTGTCACTAGGCACCTGCCCACATATGCCACCCAACCAGAAAGCAGAGGACTGGCCAACAGCATGACCTGACCTCAGCCCTAAAAGGCCCCTTCCAAGCCAGCTCCACCACCCAGGCTCCTTAGCACCTCATTCACTAAGATAATCTCTAACAGACAGACTCTCAAACACAAGAGAATCAGGAACATTTCAGATCCTAACAATGTCTAAATCATTCAAAAGGGTTTCTTTATTATTTTTTATTCAATTTTCTTTTTTCCCTTCTGATTTGAAGAGGCCTATTTTAAGCACTCAATATTCTAGCTGCTTATATTTTCATTATTTCTATTTCTTTGTTGATGATATGCTTCTCACATTTTCTTTTCTACCCTTATATTTTTGTAGATACTTAGAGACATTAAGGGAATTATTTCTGAATGTTGTCAAAACTCTATGCATCTCATTGATTGTCTACACAGTTAGAACTGCTATTGTGAAGCCACAGGTCTTCACTGGGGTTTTACACTTTCATATCAATGATTTTTTTTCACTTATCTGCCGCAATAAAGGAAAACAACCATGACACTGTTGAATCTGGAAAAGCAATTCGTTTTATAGCCCCTTTCACAAGCAATGTTCCAGCATTTTGTCCTTTTTCCCTACCTAATATTACCCCTTTTTACTGTGCTTTCTAAATGTCAAGGTGTTGGTCCCTTAGTGGTATTTGTAATCTTATTTTTCTCACATTGATAGCTACATGTTGAAAATGTTCACTTCTTCATTTGTATGTGTTTCATAGTAGTTAGAGATCTTTACTATTTAAGAGAGTCTTAGAGTGGTTAAGAGCACCGACTGCTCTTACAGAGGACCCGGGTTCGATCCCCAGCACCCACATGGTGGCCGAGAGCCTTCTGAAACTCCAATTCCAGGAGAACTCCAGTTCCAGGGGAATCCGATGCCATTTTCTGACCTCTGCGGCATTGCACGACACGGGTGCACAAACTTGCATGCAGACAGTACATTCATAAACATACAGAAATAAATTAAAAAAATGTTAAAAAAAAGTGAGTCAGAGTTGTGGGTTTGGTTTTTGGGGGGATGTTTTGATTTGAGACAAGGAGACACCGTAGCCCCAGTTTTTCTGGAATTTGATAGTAGACTAGGCTAGCCTAGATATCACAGAGCTCCACCTGAGCCTGCCTGCCAAATCTTAGGATTAAAGGCATGTCTTATTGCATCTCATGTGTACTCTGAGATTTTTGATAGACCAGGCTCTAGAGAGACTGAACAGACAGACCTTATCCATCCCTCTGTTTAGGCTTGTGACTCTCTGAAGTTAAATGGCAGTGTCATCTTTTAGGCATGCTGTGGAGAGCTCTTCCTTCAGGCAGGGCTTCAATTTCAGCTCTGCAATTATTTCAGATTGAGTAAAACTGTAGATTTTCTCCCTTGGCTATGTGGTATTTCTGCTGGTAATCTCTAGTTGGCAAGGGCTTTGTACTGACTGCCAAGGCTAGAGGAAACTGCTGGGCTTACTACAGGGTTGGCAGGACCAGAGGCCATGTAGGGAAGGTATGTGTAGACTTAGGCTTGCCTTGCTGTCCAAACAAGTGTGTAACAGAACACCAAGGCTTGGTGGGGTCATTAGGCAACAGCAGGGCTTCAGCAGAGCCAGATGCCTTTTCAGTGGATAACTGCTGGCCTCTAGCATTCTCCCATTCTGGGGAAGACTCTCTAAAAAAACAGGCAGCCTGTGTGGGAAATCTGCCCAGGGCCTCAACATGGTAGACCTGTGCAGTGTGTCAGGTTGCAGTTGAGGAATCTCTTCATTATGTCCTCTTTGTTTACCAGAATGCTAAGGAACCACCAAGATCCATGGACTGTTTGCTCTGAGCCCTACCATCCTTCACTTGCTTTAACAGACCCCAGGAGGTCTAGCCGACTGATACCCCCAATATATCTTATCAGTTGAGGGAGGAAGTGCCACAGTAGAGAATCCAAGTATTTATTTCCAACTCAACTTTCTCATAGAAACCATGATTCTAGGGCACTCTTTTTGAGGGGCACTGCCAGCTGAAAGATGGCACAGCCAATCAAATAATTGTTCTTAATGCCCTTCAGACACTGCTTTTCACAGTTTTGAGAGGTCTGATGATGCCGTTTAGTGTAGAGTACTTGCTGAGCAGATACAATAAAAATAAGAACATTTAAAATATTCTTGCTTTTAATAATTACCTATTGGTTTTCTTCTCTTTTATTTCTTTTCTATTCTTTTCTTTCTCTGACATTGGATTTCCTATAGCCCTGCTGGCCTGGAACTTGCTGTACATTTTAGAATGAAGCTATTCTGTGTACACATGCTTCAAGATTACCACCCTTTGCAAGTGAAATATTCACATAAATTATTTGTTATTCCTTTACTAGGGACATTAATTTATTTTTTACTTATTCAATTGTTTTACTATCATCATAGATACAGATATACTTTTATACTTCCTGTTATCCTCAAAATATTTTTGTTCGTATTTCTGTAACTTTTATCAATTCGAGTCTTTTGGGCTGGTTTCTATGTACCTCTGATATAGTTCATTTCTTAAATTCTGTTCTTGGGGGAAGGTCTATCTTAATTCCTGTCACTATTAAGTTCATTTGCTACCTGAATATTAAAATCAAACATTTATGCAGGGATTCTCACATTTGTATGTAGAAGTATATTAGAAAAAACATTCTAGGTGGTAGACATTCAACGTTCTATTGAGGTTTCATTGCTACTAGACTGTCTCAGTTAACAGAGGAGAAATAATGCCTGTGTATATTAATCCAAATATATACACATCTAAAAATATCTTATCCTTAACCATTTCATCCATATGAAGCCAAACAGGACCTGGATATATGGAACTCAAATCCATCACCACATAGATCATGATAGCCTTACCTCATCTAATGTTTAATCTCACACTTCACCAAGAAAAACCTGCTCTCACCACCCACCATCTATCTCCTTTTAAAAATTGTAGTATGCATGCAATAGTGGTTTCAAACTTTCCAGCCTGTATTCTCCATGCAATACATCATACCAGCTTGGTGACAATAGACTTTGGCATCCTTTGCTTTAATTTTAGAGAGAGAGCCCACCCATTACCATCCCAAGGTTTCCACAGGTCAGTGCCTGATCCTTCATTCTCTCAGTGAGGCCATTTCTTACATGTTTAATGCGGTTAAATTCTTTTACCACACACTATATTCCATACTGGCAAGCCTTCATCTCTTACAGCAGTTGAATATGGATTGCACCCCAAACTCACACTGAAATTTAATCCACTGTGGGCATGTGCAGGCTTGCATGTGCTTGGTGCTATGAGCTTATTCACTCGCACATCCCTTTCTGTGTCCACCGCACAAGCTGGGGTGACACGGGATGATGTAGAGGTCTGGCATTGGCTACTGGGAGGTGAAGTCATGCAATGTGAGGGCTGTCTGTCCCAAGCCTGTATAAGCTGTGCCTGGTGTATAGAATAAATTGGACCTGTTCCCTCTTAGGTGTGTCCCTGAGATGTGTTGAAGCAGTCTGCACCTTATCCTCTTCACAGCCTGTTCAAATGTGCACACAGTCAACTTTATGGGGTATTAAGAGGGTTGAAGCCTGGGGCTGGAGAGATGGCCCAGTAGCTAAGATCACTTACTGCACTTCCCCAAACTCTGCATGGTGGCTAGCTAACAACTGTAACTCCAGTCGCAAGAGATATGATGTCCCCTTTTGGCCTCCACGGGAATTACATGCATGTGTTACACTTGGTTCATATTCATACACATAAAATAAATAAATTAATTAAATAGCTAAATTAGAGTTAAAGATTAACCCAGATGTAGTTTTAGACATGGAACTATTGGAAGGTGGTTTAGGCTTAGAGGTCATAGGGGTGGAACCCAGAGATTGACCCTTACTGGCTTTATGGGAGGCTAGAACAAAGACAGATGTCTTGTTAGCTATTGCTATGTCACCTCAGGACCCGGCCAGTGAAGCTGTCCTGAGGTGCAAGGCCTCAGCTTGCCACATACAGGATTATGAGCTAAAAGAAATCTTTCTTTTTTTTTTTTATTTCTGTATGTGTATGAATGTACTGTCTGCATGCAAGTTTGTGCACCCGTGTCGTGCAACGCCGCGGAGGTCAGAAGAGGGTGTCGGATTCCCCTGGAACTGGAGTTCTCCTGGAATTGGAGTTTCAGACGGTTCTCGGCCGCCATGTGGGTGCTGGGGATCGAACCCGGGTCCTCTGCAAGAGCAGTCGGTGCTCTTAACAGCTAGGCCATCTCTCCAGCCCAAAAGAAATCTTTCTTGATAACTACCCCAGCCTGTGGCATATTCTTACTAGCAATGGAAAGAGGCTACTGCATAGTGCATGATTTTAAAGTGCATTCACATTTCTCTCTTTGTACTATGAACTTCACTTCCAGCCAAGCTTGAGAACTGTCACATTAAACACAGAGACAGGAACCGTCATTTCTGTGCCAACAAGAAACAGGGCTCTGAGGCCCTTCCTCCTCTGCCTACCTGTCTCCCTCCAAACCCAGCAATCAAACCAAACAGCATAGAGCTAATCACATAAGCATTAACCAAGAGCCTCCCACTGCAGCATCACATCCGACCTCTCAATCTTCATTCCGCTCAACTCTCCCCTCAGATATCATCTTATTTTCTGGAAAGAAGTTTGTTCCATTTGCTTACTTGTTAAACTGTGTTAGCAGAATATCTTTTGAGTGAAAAAGTACTCTGTTGGTGGACTATAATCAAGACAACTACTGATAAAACAAACCATTTTGGTACAGTGGTGACACTTTTATCCTGGGAGTGAAAAACAGCTAATTGGACGTAAAGCCTGCTCAGTGGGGTGGAACTCATGTGTGGCACTGTAAACACGGTCAAATACACACAGCTAGAGAGGTCATCGATCCTAGAGAAAACCCTAACTCTGCCATATCCCTACACTAATGAATTTTTTTTGGTCTTCTCGAGACAGGGTTTCCCTGTAGCTCCAGCTGTCCTGGAACTCACTCTGTAGACCAGGCTGGCCTTGAACTCACAAAGATCTGCCAGCCTCTGCCTCCAGAGTGCTAGGATTAAAGGGGTGTGTCACCACACCCGGCTTATAATTTCTTATTGAATGCTCAATATGGACCCTTATATTTGCAGACTAGTATACAATTTGCCACTCATCAAAGAAACTTCTTTTTGCAACAGATGGAGACTATTACAGAGTTCCACAATTGGTCATGCACAGAAATTGTGTGAGAGATGCCCAGCCCTAAGTGGCATAACTACACCTACCTAAGGCCCTTGGAACATAACAGAGCATAGGCAGAGGTAGTACCAATGCATTTCTCAGTTGTCACTAGTGAAGCTTCCTCATCTACAGAGTACTATGCACACAGAAGGCCACAACTGGCCAAAGTACAGAAAATAAGAGACTGTAAGAGAGCATGTCCCTGGAGAGGACTCATATTAAATCTCAACCACCTATATTTCAGGGACAATTTAGGAAGATGGAGTAGAAAGATTGTACAAGCAGGGGTTGGCACATGATCATAAGGAAACACAATCTTCCAGGCCTCTGGGAGCTTGCTTGCGTGATCTCACAGCTATGGTGTCAGCATGTACAAGAGCCATGCAAACTCAAGCAGACAAAAACCCAGCATAGAACTGGGAAAATGGGCAGCAGACCCCAGCCTTACCCAAAAAACCATTGGCAGCTGATTAATGCTGACCTAAGAAGAGTTGATCTTCTTTGAGGGTGTGACTCTAGATAGGCTGACTAGACTCCAGGGGATGAACTTGCACTGAAGGATATCTGAGCATACAAACTTGACTGGATAAGCCTTAACATATATGAAAGAATACATGAAACCTGGTGAGGGAAGAGGTATGGGAGGTGTGGATGGAGGGGTATAAAGATGAGTAAGCTCTTTTTGCATGAAATTCACACAAATTCAATAAAAATATATAAAAAGTATTATTTTGTGTATTTGTGTGACTGCTTTATTTTAATATTGAAGGCAGAGTTTCCATAACTTGCTATAGACTTAATCATCTAGTATATTAAAAATGTTTTTAAACATGTATGGTATAGGGTAATGGGGACATTCTTAATTAACAATCTAACTATTTTTATTAAATAAATATTGAAAATTACATGTTCAATGATTGTCAGCATTTGTTGAAGCAAGGTCCTGAAACACCTTCCTGGGTTTTTTTTTTTTTTTTTTTTTTTTTTTTTTTTTTTTTTTTTTTTTTCTCATCTTATTTTAAAATCAAGCTTTGAAGACAACAAACTCATTGGCGGCATAAGCTGTTTGGACAAACAAATAACCAAGAAGCTTCTTCATACAGAGGGCAGATATGAACTCTGACAACAGTACTGAACATGTGTTGTCTCTTTCCCAGCTCAGGTTCAGAGATGCAGATGCTGATCACCTTGTACTTAGTTCACGCCTCCACATTGAGAGCAAATTTCTATTTTTATCTATTAGGACAAGAGATGATACACCATCTCCTTTTTTCTTTTTTAAATTGGGAGTGATATAATAGGTACAGTAGAATCATTTGCTTTGAGAGTAATGGGCTGCAGGTTTCTGCACCATTACCTTCTGCTCCGGCTTCTGGCCATATCCTCCCAACAATGTGACTGGGTTCAGCAGTTGGCACAGTGTGTTCCCAAGTTTACAAAGATTTCTGAACTTTCTTTTTAGTCCACACACACACACACACACACACACACGCACGAGGAATGAAGGCTGGATTCTGGCACTTTTCAGAAGCCTTTTCAGACTGAATTTGACATTTGGAGATAATGGGAATCAAATCTAAAGTTTCAAATGTTTCACAATCCCTTTGCTCCTCCATAAAAATCTTCATTTCATACACATCTTCCTGTTAGCCAGACTTATTCATCTCTCTTGGGGAATCTGCTAGAGCACCACCATTTCCCATACACAGAAAATGCTATCAACAGAAAAGATGGTGTAACTATTTAGTCAGGAATGAGCTTGAAGAATGCAGTATGACGAGAGTCTGTGGTGATTTAAATGAGAAATGTTGGAGTGCACAGAGCTTAGATCAGGTAAGAGCTGGGCAATTCAGCCAGGTGGATTGTTTGGTTTGATTCAATCGTCTTTGGTTTGATTCAATCATCTTGTGTGGCTGTGGGGGCAAAGTCGTCCTGCTAGCTGGTATAAAAGATGGGCCTGTTGCCACTGTGAGACATGAGTGCACAGAGATTATCTCGGGGATTTCCCAGGACCACCTAAAGCACAGAGTATCTGGCCTCAGGCTAAACAGGCATACCCTCCTCCCCCCTCCAACTGGAATTGCTTAGGGAGTGTCCAAGTGGATTCTTTGGAGAACTTTCAGAACACAAAGGGAAGAGTGAGTTAGACTTCTAATAGAAAGCCTAAAACTTAGACAAGTCAACACTCCATAAGCACTGAGAAAAGCAAACAAACAATGAAGCCATCTAAAGGAGTCAAGCAAAGCAAGTCTTCACAACAGTGAAGAGGCATTTGGGATTCACATTGGAATACAGACAAAGAGAAACCCACATGCCAGGGACACGAAGAAGTGACAGCATGGGAAAGGTGCAGGATAATTCCACACCAAGCTCTACCAACCCTGTGGAAGATTCCTACAGTGCGATCTACCTGGGGATGGTTCAGGACACAAATATTAGAAGTACAATTTTGGACATACTCAAAGAAATCAAAAACTATAAAGAACAAGTCAGAGAACTAAGGAGAGAGAATTAAATCTCAAGAAGGACCTGGAGAGAGAGAATGACAAACTCCGGAAGGAAGTAGAAACACTGAAAAGATCCCATGTTGAAAAAGAAAAGGAACCCAACCACTGAAGCAAAGAGCTACAGGAAGAGATTGAGATGCTCCAAAAGGAAGTGGAAATACTAAAGAAATCATAAGATGAAATGAAAAAAGGAAATAAAAAACTCATCTAATCAAGAGGAAAGGAATGGGAAAAGCCTCGGAAGTAGAATGGAGGAAGCAGAACAAAGAATATCAGACCTGGAAGATAACACAGAACAACTAAAAACCTCAAGTAAAGATTATGAAAAATTTTAAAATACACAAAAGTGGAATAACCAAGAACTGTGCGACACTATGAAAAGATCAAAACTCCACATCGTAGGAATAGAGGAAGGAGAAGAATCCCAAGAGAATGGTATTGATCAGATCTTCAACAAAATAATAGATGAAAATTTCCCCAAACTAAAAAAAGACAAACCAATACAAATACAAGAAGCAAAATAGAACTCCAAAGAGACAAGATCAGAAAAGAAACTCTCCATGCCATATCATAATTAAAACACTAGATGCCCCAAACAAAGACAAAATTCTGAAAGCCACGAGAGAAAAACAAGTTACACATAAGGGGAAAACCTATCAGAATTACAACTGAATTCTCAGTGAAAACTATGAAAGCAAGAAGAACATGGAGCAAAGCATTCCCAGTGTTAAAGGACTATAGATTCCAACCCAGGTTACTATACCCAGCAAAAATGTTGATTATAGTTGAAGGAGAGAGAAAAATCTTCCATGACATAAACAAGATGAAAGAATATACATCCAGAAAACCAATGCTTCAGAGAATACTTGAAGCAATTCAAAGGATAGGAAAAAGGAGCAACTATCCCCAGGTACCTAGAAAGAGAAATTAATAAAAGCATTACTGCAGAAGTAAAAACTTAGACCAAAACCCAAATGGATAAGATGAAAGGAAGCAAGCACACCTATCAGTTATAACCTTAAATATTAATGAACTAAACTCCCCAATCAAAAGACATAGACTGAGAGATTGGATTAGGAAACAGAACCCATTTATATGCTGTCTACAAGAAACATATTTTACCTTCAAGTATAGGATAGGCAGCACCTTAAAGTGAAAGGATGGAAAAAAAATATTCCAAGAAAATGATACCAAAAAGAAAGCAGGTATTGCTATTTTAATATCAGACAAAATAGACTTCAAAGTAAAAGAAATCAGAAGAGACAAAGAAGGCCATTACATTTTTATCAAAGGAACAATTCACCATGAAGATTTCACAATCATGAATATATATACACCAAACTCTGGTGCACCAAACTATATAAAGGCAATTCTCCAGGACCTCAAGGCACAGATTAACCCCAGTACACTCATAATAGGGGACTTCAATACCCCACTGAGGTCTTTGGACAGGTCAACCAGACAAAAAATAAACAGAGAGATATCTGAACTGAATGATATGATACACCAAATGGACCTCACAGACATCTACAGAATATTCCACCCTAAAACCAGAGAATACACTTTCTACTCAGCACCCTATGGAAAATTCTCAAAAATCAAGCACATACTGTGACACAGAAGAAACCTCCACAAATACAAAAAGATTGAAATAATTTCATGCATTCTATCAGACCACAACACAATAAAGCTCATTATCAACACCACGATAAGCCCTACTATCTACAAGAACACCTGGAGACAAAACAACATACTCCTGAATAATGAATGGGTCAAGGAAGAGATAAAGAAAGAAATAAAAGATTTCCTGAAACTGAATGACAATGATAACACAACACAACAAAACTTATGGGATACTTTAAAAGCAGTACTAAGAGGTAAGTTTATAGCCCTGGGTGCCTACATTAGAAACACGGAAAGAGCACAAGTGAACAATCTAACACTACAGCTAAAAACACTTGAGAGACAACAACAAATGAACCCTAAACACAATAGGAAGAAATCACAAAAATCGGAGCAGAAATAAATGAAACAGTATCAAAGGAAACAATAGAAAAAAAATCAATGACTCCAAAAGTTGGTTGTTTGAGAGAATAAACAAGATAGACAGACCTCTAGTCCAGGTAACCAAAAGAAAGAAGAAACAATTCCAAATCAATACTATTCATGATGAAAGGGGAAATATCACAACAGACAACGAAAAGATCCAGATAATCATGTGGGGATACTTCAAAAACCTATACTCTACCAAGTTTGAAAACCTAGAAGAAATGGATGAATATCTTTGGCTCAACCAAGGAAGAGATCAACAGCTTAAACAGACCCATAATATATGAAGAAATTGAAGATGTAATAAGAAACCTCCCAACTAAAAAAAGCCCAGGCCCAGATGGTTTCATGGAAGAATTCTATAAAACATTTCAAAAAGAATTACAACAATTATTACTCAAATTGTTTAGAAGGATACAAACAGAGGGAATTTTCTCAAATTTCTTCTATGAAGCCAGCATCACTCTATTAGCAAAACCAGGCAAAGATACAATCAAAAAGGAGAGCTATAGACCCATCTCATTAATGAAAACAGATGCAAAAATTCTAAACAGGATTCTTGCAAATCTCATACAGACCCACATCAAGAAGATCATCCATCATGACCAAGTTGGATTCATACCAGAGATGCAGGGATGGTTCAACATACGAAAATCAATGAATATCATCAAGCATATAAATGGACTGAAAGACAGAAACCACATGATCCACTCAATTCATGTGGAAAAAGCCTTTGACAAAACCCAGCATCCCTTCATGCTTAAAGTCCTAGAGGGAATTGGTTTGGAGGCATCATTTCTCAATGTAATCAAAGCCATATACAGGAAACGCATAGCCAATATCATCCTAAATGGGGAAATGAGAGACGCATTCCCTTTAAAGGTAGGAACTCAGTGAGGTTGCCCCCTGTCACCAATCCTCCTCAATATAGTGCTCGAAACACTTGCTAGGGTAATAAGGCAAGAAAAGGAAATTAAAGGAGTACTAATTGGAAAAGAGGAAGTCAAGCTATCACTTTTTGTTGATGATATGATTATGTAATTAAGGGATGCTAAAAACTCCACCAGAAAACTCCTAGAAACTATTAAGATCTTCAGTAGTGTGGCAGGATACAAAATTAACCTAGAAAAATCAGTAGCCTCTCTTTACACCGACAATAAGCAACTGAAGAAGGAATACAAGACCTTCCCACTCACAATACCTTCAAAAACAATAAAATACCTAGGAACAAACTTAACCCAAGACACCAAAGATCTCTACAAAAAATTTTTAAACCCCTGAAGAAGGAAATTGAAGAATACATCAGAAGATGGAAAAATCTCCCATGCTCATGGATTGGGAAAATTAATATAGTTAAAATGTCTATTCACCTCAAACTCTTGTATAGATTTAATGCAATCCCAATTAAAAATCACCAAGAGTTTCTTCACAGGCTTGGAAAAAAGTCCTTAATTTCATTTGGAAAAACAAAAGACCCTTAATAGCCAAAGCAACCCTGAGTGAAAAGAGGAACACAGGGAGGATCTCTATATCAGACTTCAAACTACACTACAGGGCTATAGTCATAAAAACAACTTGGTACTGGCACAAAAACAGACCTGTTGACTAATAGAACAAAACTGAAGATCCAAACTTGAGCACATACAATTTTAGCCACTTCATATTTGACAAGGGGGCCAAGAAGACACAATGAAGGAAAGACAGCATCTTCAGCAAGTGGTGTTGGCAAAACTGGATCACCACTTGTAGAAGAATGAAATTAAACCCCTACCTCTTGCCCTGTACAAAAGTCAACTCCAGATGGATTAAAGACCTTAACATGAAACCTAAAACTCTGAAGGTGATAAAAGAGAAAGTTGGCAGCAGCCTACAAGACATAGGCATAGGAAAAGACTTCCTAAATCAGATGGCAGCTGTGCAAGAATTAAGGTTGACAATTGACAAATGGGACCTCATTAAACTCAAAAGCTTCTGTACATCAAAAGAAACAATCAAGGAAGTGAAGAAAAAACCCACAGAGTGGGAGGAAACCTTCACTGAAGATACATCTGACAAAGCATTGATTTGCAGAATATATAAACTACTCAAAAAACAAAGAAGAAAACAAATGAATCACTCAAAAGATGGAGCAAAGAGCTGAACAGAGACATCACAAATGAGGAATTAGAGATGGGTGAGAAACATCTTAAAAAGTGTTCAATGTTGCTAATCATTAAGGAAATGCAAATTAAAACCACTTTAGGATACCATCTTACTCCAATAAGACTGGCTAGGATCAAGAAAATAAATGATACCAAGTGCTGGAGAGGTTGTGGGCAAAGGATAACACTCATCCACTGCTGGTGGGAATGTAAACTCGTATAGCCACTATGGAAAGCAATGTGAAGAACCCTTGGAAGACTTGAAACGAACTTGCCACCTGACTCAGCCATACCACTCCTGGGTATGTACCCACAAGACTCATCTTACTGCAGAGGTACATGCACAGCCATGTTTATTGCAGCTCTCTTCACAATAGCAAGGAGCTGGAAGCAACCCAAGTGCCCCTCATCTGAGGAGTGGATAGAGAAAATGTGGTACATCTACACAATGGAGTTCTATGCAAAAGTAAAGAAAGATAACATCATGAACTTTGCAGGTAAATGGCTGGAGCTAGAAGATATCATGCTGATTGAAGTAACGCAAACAATGAATGGTATCCCTCATCTGTGGATGCTAACACAAATTACCTAATTGTATGTTAAACTGAGCAATGTCAATGTGATCTGAAATCAACAGTGCTCTTATATTGTAGAGTTAAAAGCAAAGTAAAAAAGATGAGAAATGTTCTCCATTCCTCACATAATTTGGTGTGACATATGTTACAGTTAGTGCCACTTTTTGGAAGTTCCTGAAACCCTTAAGAGATGTGTGTTCTTGCTGGTATCCATGGGGACCAGCTTTGAGAACTCATATCATCACTCCTCTTATAATTTTCTCTCCCTGTTTCTTGTTTGTTATGGCAGATATGAGTCGTCAGATTTTCTCTCCTGCCATCATGCCTTCTGTTTGCTGTCACATTTACCAGCATCATGGCCTCATCCCTCTGCAGCTACAAGCCCAAATAAACTCTTCCTTTATTAGTTGGCTTGGTCAGGGTGTTTTATCACAGCATCAGAAAAGTAACTAACATACAAAGAAAGCATCAAATTTCTTGAAACTGCAGTTACAGATGGTTGTGAGCTACCATGTGGATGGTAGGAATGGAACCCAGGTCCTCTGCAAGAGCAGTGAAAACTCCTAATCACTGAGCATTTTAATTCTACAAGGTGTTGAGAAGATGAGTAACAACTTTCCTAGGATGTGCATGAGCCTTCATTTCCCATAAGGACACCTTAAAGAACTTTTGCATTATGGGTAATGAACATTCATTTTTAAGTCCTATTTTAATATATAAATAGGTTTAATTTTTATCTCTGTTTAAAAAGTAAATATACAAAGAAAATGTTTATAGTCATTAATCTCTTTGGAAAAAAAAATGTTCCATGTGGCAAGCCTTTCAGAGATGCAGACGTGATGAAAGGTGACAGGGAACCCAAGCCAGCAAAGACATGTCAAGAGGCATCAGTTTCTGTTGTGTCTAAAATTGCCCAGCTTGGAAAAGGGAAAATTTGCAGGAAAAAGAAGACAGAATGGCGATTATTCACAGCTTATTCCAAAGTTTATAAAGTAACAAAAATGCATTTAAGTCCACTTAATGAAACTCTAAAGGCAACTGTTATATCACATTTCTGTTATGTCGTCTTTTTAACTCTTCTCACTTACATTGTTACATTCCCACCTACTGCACTCTAAGGGGGAATGTCTCAGAAGAATTTAGTAAATGGTCCTGAAAGCAACCGTTGGGTAAGAAATGTAGTTATTGGTATAAAGACAAAAATGCCAACTGGTAGAGGTACAGGACCTTCAACTAATTTTTGTAAAATAAAAGTAAGAGAGGTTAAGCCTGGCGTGGTGGTGCACACCTTTGATCCTAACACTCAGGAGGCAGAGGCAGGTGGATCTCTTTGAGTTCAAGGCCAGCCTGGTCTACGTAACAAGCTCCAGGCCAGATGGGGCTATAGGGAGACACTGAATCAAAAAAAAAAGTAAGAGAGTGTGGAAAAATCCTGGGGAGGAAGACAGATAAACAGAAAGTGTGCTCGTAGAAGAGGGGACACTAAATGTGAAAAGATCTGAATGGAGTCGGGGAAAGATGGGAGAGTTTGGACTAGAGTGATGGCTCAATGGTTAGGGGCACTGACTATTCTTGGAGAAGTCCCAGGTTCAAATCTCAGCATCCACATGGTGGCTAACAGGGGATCCAACACTCTCTTCTGTTCTCCATGGGCACTACAATTACACACATGCAGGCATAATGCTCATGCACATAAAATAAAAATAAAATTTTAAAAAGAGATGGAGGAATTTGGAGAGAGGTTAACAGGAACAAAGAATGCACGAAGGAGCCCTGTGGAAGCCTGAGACTTTATGAACTTAAAAACAGAATTAGAAAATAAAAATAATAATTGTTAAAGGAGTTTGGACTTTAAATACCATTCATATATGGATGATACTATCCCATAAGTCATAGGCTTTCAAATACAAATCCAGTGCTAGGCGCAGGATCCCTCCCTATGAGTTGTTGGCTAGAGAGGCTCAAGGAGAGACTGGCTATTGCCATAACCCTGTCGCTGAAGACACCATGTTCTTTGGTTACAGGACACGGAGAAATCAAGTTGGACCTAAGATAGAAATTCCCTCCCTCCTGGTTAGTATTCACAGTGCTGGAAGGGGCTGTGGTCACTGCTACATGATAAAAGTAATCAGTGGTCTCATGTAGCTGTGGAGCATGCTGGCTAGAATATCTACCTGCCAGGCACAACATGCCCGCTGATGCCACACTGGTGCAGCTGTAGTGGAGGTAACCAGCTTCTTTGCAACTGGACTGGAGCCCTGTTCCAATAAAGGAATGCAATTTGGTACTCTGAACCTGGTCAAAGTCCTGTGTCTAGAGAAGTTATTGGGACTCACTTCCATGGTTTTCCTGAAAAAGTATGTCAGACTTCCTTCTAATATTTATGTCTATACTAAAAGACCAGTGCATTCTCACCCCAAGGCAGAGAAGCTCCTTTTTGAAGAAGGCAACAGTTAATGGGAAGACTTATATCTGGTCAAAGTGCAGGGACTAGGTGTCTGTTGAATGCCCGGTCCTAAATGGGAAAGCAATAGAATCCTCCTAAGGCCCAGGGAACATCAAAGAAGAAGATATGGGGAGAAAGGGCAAGATTATGTAAGACCCAGGGAGATGGAGAAGAGCTCCATTAAACACTGCCAGCAGATATAACACAGCCGTTGCCATCCAAACACAAGTCAGCTGTGGATCCCAGCACAAGACTGGGGCATCAACATTCCATCCAGGCTCAATGACTTGCCAGTAAGGTCCTGCCTGTCCTGAGAAGCTAGTGGCTTTAATGCTTTAATGCTGGAAGAAGCAGAAATTTCTTTAGTGGCATAGGCAGGCACTGAACGACTAGTGGGGAAAAAGGACAGGTCAGAGGGAAAGGAGTGGAGGGTGTAATCACGTTACGATGTATGTATGTATATATGTATGTATGTATGTATGAAAGTGTAAAAGTAAAAATTAAAAAGTTTGGAAGTTAAAGGAAAACTCTTCCTACTGGCAAGCCCTCAATATTGTCAGCTGAGCCAGACTCCCTGGATCTCGTCTCTTTCTCTCCTCAGGCATATTCTCAGTCTGTAGTCTTCAATCTTCCCATCATCTGGAATTCTTATTTTCAAAAGAATTCATTGATCACATTACATTTAAAAACAAGAAACAGTTTATTGTGATGCTTAATTTTATGTGTCAAGTTGGCTAGGCCTTAATAACCAAATTTGTGATCACAGGTAGTCTGGAGAACCTTAACGCATTTATTTGTTTAATTCTTTTCATCATCAAATGATGTATTGAATATTTTTCCCTAAAGATATATGTGTTGAGAAGAGGAACATATTTTAGCTTGAGAAAGTGAAGCAAAGACAAATAATCTTTGTAATATGGAAAGTGGGATCTCAAGGATCTATTAACGTTTTTAAAAAAATACCTAAGTAGATTTCCAGAGAGGGAGGGAAGAGAGAGAAGAGAGAGAAGGGCTGTCCAGCCAGGGTTAGTCAGCAAATTATCATGACTGGTAAACTTCTTTTTTATTTTTTTTAATTTTATTTATTTTTGTATGTGTATGAATGTACTGTCTGCATGTAGGTTTGTGCACCCATGTGGTGCAATGCCATGGAGGTCAGAAGAGGGTCTCAGATTCCCCTGGAACTGGAGTTCTCCTGGAATTGGAGTTACAGATGGTTCTCAGCTGCCATGTGGGTGCTGGGGATCGAACCCAGATCCTCTGCAAGAGCAGTCGGTGCTCTTAACCACTAGGCTATCTCTCCAGTCTATGACTGGAAAACTTCTTACCTGAGAGGAATGATGAATGATGGGACTGAGCTGAGATAGCATTGGGGGAGGGGGTTGAGAGTGTCCACATAGCCCTCTCCATTCAAGTTAAGTGACATCAGTGACCTCCACCTTCTGATCAGTTCTTGGTCCCTACATTTAATTTGCTGTAACTTTCTAATTTTCTAATATAATGTTAAAATAAAAATTATTAATGATGTAAATCAATTCTAATATGATAGAATTAACACAGGACGGTGATGAGAATGTAAAGTCTGAAAGAAAGTAGAAAAACACAGCTATCACAATAAGCTTAAATCTAGCTGAGTTGAAGAGAAGATGGTTAACTAGTGAAGATCTTTCCTGAGATATAAAGATGGTTTCCATTCTATAGCTAAGCATGGAAAGTCCTTAAAAAAATTATGGGCCTGGGCATAACTCCAATTCCAGGAGAACTCCAGTTCCAGGGGAATCCGACACCCTCTTCTGACCTCCATAGCATTGCAGGACATGGGTGCACAAACCTAAATGCAGACAGTACATTTGTGGTGGTTTGTATGAGGGTCCTCCATAGGCTGTAAGTATTCAGACATTTGTCTCCAGTTGGTGGCACTGTTTTTGGAGGTTTTAGAAAGTGTGGCCGTGCTAGAGGAAGTATGTCACTGGGGGCAGGCTTAGTGAGTTTAACAAGCCTCGTGGTCTACAGTTGCTCTCTCTGCTTTCTGTGCTCTTCGCGAAATGTGACCTTCGGCTTGCTGCTCCAGCCCCGGCCACCATGATTTCCGACACAGTGGAGTCTGATTCCCTGGAACCATCAATTGTAAGCTCAAATAAACTCTTCCTTTTATAATTTCCCTTGCTCATGGTGGTTTTATCACAACAACAGAAAAGTGACTAATACAACATTCATACACATAAAAAAATTTATGGGCCACATATTGGATATCAACTCATCAAACAGGCATAATTCACAATGTAGAGGTAACCATGAAGGCCCCAAGGACACAGTGTCCTTGACTCCCCTTAAATATGATCACAAAGCAATGCTAAGGCTGATTGGAAGGTGTTGTTCCTGCTTTTGGTTTTTTGGACTTAGAGAAAATGTTATAGAGGTTTTCCACTCTTCAAGTGTTCACAGAGTCTCAGTCCTAACATGTGGACACAGACCACAGGCCTGCAGAATGGGTAGACGGCTCTATGGATTTGATTAAAATTCCCTGAGTATTTTTATTAATCAAATGTTTTCATACTAACCAATTGTACCCCACATCCCTACTAGCCCTGTCCACCCCTGGATCCCACATTCATGTCTATTCACTTTGCTTTGAGACCTTCTAAGATTAGCCAGGGCTATGTATGTGACAATGAATTTGGAGCTATCCTTTGAAGCCTGGAGGTCTCATCAGGAGGTACCTATGGAAAGCGAGCTGTCCCTTAAGGCTCACAGAACACACAACAAGGGGTAAAGAGAACACTAATCATCTCTCAGTTCTCATCTATGAAGAAACTACCTCATGCAAGAGAGGGCCAGGAACATAATAGCTCACAGATGGCCAGACAGTACAGAAAAGGAGGCTGCAGAGTGTGGGTCCTTAGACAGGATCCTTATATTAAACTCCACCCAGCCAAGGCTCAGGCACCATTGGGGAAGGGGGGGTTGGAAAGATTGTAAGAGCCAGGGAGGAGGAGCATGACCATATGGAAACAGAATCTTCCAGGCTCCTGGAACCTTGCGCAAATGAACCTTCAGCAATGCTATCAGCACCCACAAAGCCAATGCAAACTCAAGCAGACCAAAACCCAGCACAGGACTGTGGAAATGGGCAATAAGCTGCGATTTTAGTTGAAGAATTATTGCAGCAGATTTCTGCTGGGTGAGGAAGAGCTGATCTTCAAGGGAGGAATTCTAGATAGGTTGACTAGATCTCAGTGGATGAACTTGGACCGAGGGACATGTGAGGACACTAACTTGACATTACAGGAATTAACACAAGTGACAAGATTTTGTGAGTTCCAGTGGTGGAGGCGTGCGAGGGTGCCAATGGGGAAGGGCATATGAAGATGATTAAGGTGCTCTGTATTAAATACACAAATTCTATAAAAAAATTTACCAAAAAAAGAGAGAGAAAACGCTTTTTTCCTCTCAAAGTCCATCAGCAGCAATTAGTTCAAAGATAAAGGCCTGGGACTTCTCTCCCTTCCATAACTGATTGTTGACAGGCCTGGTCTTGTGGAGGTCTAGGGATTTTTTTTTTAATAGAACATATACATTGCTTGAAAACAAGTCCATTGGTGGTATTTGTCTCAGGTGAACTTTATCTTAAGCAGAGGAAGATTGCCTAATGCCACCTGCTAGGCTCCTAGTCAGGGAGCTCGCTTCTGTTCCCTCTGACACTCGTTTCTGTCTTACCTGGAAACCGTTGCACAGGGAACATGTTCTGAGGAAGGAAATGAGAAATGAGATGCGTCATACATCAATGCTCGTTACCGAAACAGTCAGCAAGCACCAGAGGATGGGATAGGATTCAGAGAAAAGAGAAGTGGTTGGGACTGGAAAAGATGGCTCAGTGCTTGTAGAGGATCTGACACCCTCTTCTGGCCTCCATGGTCACTGCACACATGTGGTGCACGTGGATACATGAAAGCAAAACACTCATGTACATAAATTTTTTTTAATGAAAAAGTAAATTCTTTCAAAATGCCAATTCTTCCTCTCTTGTTTCAAAACAAGAAGTTGACATGGGAAACAGAGGTTTGGGTGTTAGACAGTGGTTTAATCATGAGGCAGGAGATGGCCAGAGTGTTGATTTGTGTTCACAGAGCTGAGATAATTTTACCCTTCTTTCCATATCATCCAGAAAAAGGCACTTTTTTTAGACCCATTCAAAAATGGAATGCCTTTAACACTCACCCTTTTATTTTAAGGGCCTAGAAGGAATGTTTGAGTCATCTTAATTTCACAGAAATTTTCCTGAAAGGGAAGAATGCCCCCCTTTGCCTTGCATGTCCTTGGCCTGAGATGCTCTGAGTGGATAGGCCAATTTGACAGCTTTGTTCTAAACTTAGCCCTCATTCTCTATTTCAGACTCAATAGGGGAAAGGCTGAACTTTGTAATTAATACCCAGGAAATTAGCAATCAGCATCAGAAGAATAAAATGGGCATGTGGAGGGGCCTGAACCACCCCTGAACTGCAAAGGCCAGCAGGAAGCAGGCAGAGGCTCCCAGCAGCAGCTAGGAAGTGGGTTGGGAGCCTCTGCAGCCCCACCAGCACCAGCACCATCAGCACCACCATCACCGTCATCATCCTCAGCAGCAGCTGCTTCTGCTGCTGCTCCCAAATGCATCAGGACTGCTGTCCTAGAAATGCCAAGCAGCTCTTATCTTACCCCTGTGCCCCTGGAGTTTTCTTTTTCTTTCTTTTCTCTTTCTTTCTTTCTTTCTTTCTTTCTTTCTTTCTTTCTTTCTTTCTCTCTCTCTCTCTCTCTTTCTTTCTTTCCATCTTTCTTTCTTTCTTTCTTCCTTCCTTCCTTCCTTCCTTTCATTCTTTCTTTCTTTCCTTCCTTCTCTTTCTCTCTCTCTTTCTTTCTTTCTTTCTTTCTTTCCTTCTTTCTTTCTTTCTGGGGGATTACTTTTTTTTCTTTTTGAGACAGAGTCTCCCTGTAGCTGCAGCTATCCTGGAACTCACTATGTAGACCAGGCTAGCCTTGAAGTTACAGAGATTCACCTGCCTCTGCCTCTGAGTGCTAGGATTAAAGGCATGCACCACCAAGACTGGCAGGGGATGGGGGGGTGGTCATACTTTTTAAAGTGAGTGGTTAAAATTGATATACAGATTCAACACAATCCCAATCAAAATTCTCATGAGCTCCTTCACAGACTTGGAAAAAAATCCTTAAATTCATAGGGAAAAACAAAAGACCCCGAATAGCTAATACAACCCTGAGTGAAAAATGCAATACAGGGGGATTGCTCTACCAGGCTTCAAACTATATTACAGGGCCATAGTCATAAAGACAGCCTGGTACTGGCCCCCAAACAGACCTGTTGACCAATGGAACAAAATTGAAGATCCAAACTTGAGCTCATACAATTTCAGCCACCTCATATTTGACAAAGGGGAGAAAAAAAAAACCTCAATGGAGGAAGGATAGCATCTTCAACAAATGGTGCTGGCAAAACTGAATCATCATCTGTAGAAGAACAAAATTAAACCCCTACCTCTCACCCTATACAAAAACAACTCCAAGCAGATCAAAGATCTCAACGTGAAACCCAAATCCCTGAAGGTGATAGAAGAAAAAGTTGGCAACAACCTACAAGACATAGGAGTAAGAAAATTGTTTCTAATCAGATAGCAGCTGCACAGGAAATAAGGTCAACAGCTGATGAGTGGGACTTCATCAAACTCAAAAGCTTTTGTACAGCCAAAGAAACAATCAAGGAAGTGAAGAGAAAACCCACAGAGTGGGAGGAAATCTTCACCAGTGACTCATCTGACAGAACGTTAATGTCAAGAATATATAGGCTACTCAAAAAACAAAGAAGTAAGAAAACAAATGACTTATTCAAAAGATGGAGTAAAGAGCTGAACAGAGACTTCACTGGTGAGGAAGTAAAGATGGCTGAGAAATATCTTAAAAAGTGTTCAACATCATTAATAATTAAGGAAATGCAAATTAAAACCACTTTCAGATATCATCTCACTCCAATTGATTGGCTTAGATCAAGAACAGAAAAAATACCAAATGTTGGAGAGGTTGTGGGGAAAGGGGAACACTCATCCACTGCTGGTGGGAATGTAAACTTGTACAACCACTATGGAAAGCAGTGTGGAGAACCCTTAAAAGACTCAAAATAAGCCTATCTCCTGACCCAGTCATACCACTCCTGGGTATATACCCACAAGACTCATCCTACGACAAATATACATGCACAGCTATGTTTATTGCAACACTTATCACAATAGTGAAGAGCTGGAGCCAATCCAAATGCCCCTCAACTGATGAGTGGATGACAAAAATGTGGTACATCTACACAATGGAGTACTACTCAGTGGTAATGACATCATGAACTTTGCAGGTAAATGGATGGAACTCAAAGCCATTATGCTAAGTGAAGTAACACAGTCCCAGAAAAACAAGCACAGAATGGTCTCCCTCATTTGTGGATGCTAACACCAAATCCCCAGATGAAAGGCAAGCTGAACAATGTTATTGTTATATTTCTGTTTATCAGAAAGCAAGTATTATTATAATGTAACTCTCTTAACAGGCTCTAGAATCGATCCGCCACTTACTTTCAGACTCCGTGATTACTGTATGTGAGTGGATATGTATTCATATTTTAGAATAATATAAAATTAAAGGAGGAAAATGTGAATTCCTAAACATAAAAAAAAGACAGAGAAAGATGCAGGAAGAGTAATGGCAGAGTGCCTGATCTGGGGTTGGGGGGAAAGGAAAGGGGAATATGTCTAAACTGAACTGAGAAATGATGTCCGAAATACACAAGACATCAATAAAAGCATTAAAAAATAAAGCGAGAGCCAGGCGTGGTGGTGCACACCTTTAATCCTAGTACATGGGAGGCAGAGGCAGGCGGATCTTTGTGAGTTCAAGGCCAGCCTGGCCTACAGAGTGAATTCCAGGACAGCTGGGTCTACAGGGAGACCTTGTCTTGAAAAGACCAAAAAAAAAGTGAGTGGTTATTTATGCTTCATTTTGAGGCACTCAACTCAACCAAAGTTAACTTGATCAGGAATTGGGAATTTCCTTCTGGGCTAGAGAGATGGCTCAGCCATGAAGAACACTGGCTGGTCTTGCAGAATGCCAGCATCCACATGCTGGGTAATAACCATCTGTAACTCCAATTCTAGGAAACCCAACAAATGCCCTCTTCCAACTTCTGTGGGCATAACAGGACATGGGGGCACTTACATACAGGCAGGCAATATGTTCATGCACATAAAATAAAAATAATAACTAAAATATGTTTTCTTTTTTGTAATTAAAACTTTTAAAATTTACTAGTTATTAAACTATTTCCATACATCATACATCATTTCTCAATTGAATTTACAGTCACTTCCCTTTCCATGCACCCACCCCCACCTGAGTTCCTGCACTCTGCCATATATGTCTTGCATCTTTTTCCGAGTCTTTCCAGAGTTTTTTTTTTAAAGCAGAGGCTTATTGTTTTGGGGAGAACTTCACTATTTCAGTCTTTTTTCCTGTTCTTTTGTTATTGTTCTCTCCGACTTGTATTGCATATATATAAGTCTATAAAAAGATATACATATGTACATACACATATCACCTGAGTTGGAGGATTTTTTTTTTAAAAGAGGAATCTCCTTCTGGGCTGGAGAGATAGCTCAGTGGTTAAGAACAGTAGTTGCTCTTGCAGAATCCCAGCACCCATGAGGTAACTAACAACTATCTGTAACCCCAGTTTCAGGGGATCTGTCAACATCTTCCGGCATCCATGGGCATTGCATGACATGGGTTCACTTACATAAATGTGTACATAACATTCATACACATAAAATTTAAAAACATTTAAAAGTCTTCTCCCTCATTATATGATACAATGCTGGGCCTTTGCTCCAGAGAGTCATGAACAGAAGTCAACAAGGACCCTTTCCCTTGGTGACCACTGAGATCATCAATCTCTGTAAGAACATATAGATCAGGGAGCAAAATGAATTATTGACTTCAAGACCTGGTTTACAATGATATCTATCTATATATCTATCCATATCTAGCTATTTTAGCTATCTATATTAGCACTGAAAAAGCAAACCATATCTATATCTAGATATATCTATCTAGCTAGATAGATATATCTAAATAGATATAGATATGGTTTGCTTTTTCAATGCTAATAATAAAGCCTATGCAGCCTAAGTGGACACTCTTATCACTGAGCTAGGCCTCAGGACACTGTTAGGATATTTATTTGTGGATGTGTGCCCAGAGAGATGGGAGAAACTACATATTCAGATGTCTTGAAACCTCGGGCACATGAGCACCCACAATGCACCTAAGAACCACCTGTAACTCCAGTGCCAGGGCATTCAACACCCTCTTCTTGCCTCTGCAGGAATTGCATGACACAAATACATTTGTATGTATGCAGGCAAAATACTCATACACATAAAATATATTTTTAAAGTTTATTTTATTTTTATTTATTTGTGTCCACATGTGTCTAGGTCCATGGGAGTGCAGGTGACCATGGGAGCCAGAAGAGGATGTTGGTTACCTGGAGCTGGAGTTACAGGTGGTTGTAAGCTGCTCAATCTGAGTGCTGGGAACTGAACCCGGTCCTTGCAAGAATATCACATGCTCTTAACTATGAAGTCCTCTCTTCAGCCCAAACTTCTCCTTTTCATCTGTTCTTTCTCTCAAATGAAACTGTTGGACAGGATCAAATTTTGGAATGCACAACACCCATCCAAACATTTTTAATGTTCATCTTAAAGCTACGCTCCCAAAGCCTGAAATTATAGGGTTCTTGCCAAGTACTTAAGTACCATTAACTTGGCACTTGTGTTTTTTATTTCAACCTTCATCTCTTCCAAATCCTGTGCAGCTGTCACTGCATCAACATCAAGAGGTAGGAACTTTGATGGCTAAGGGAGGTGTGAGGTCTCTCTCCATGCTCATGGGTGGGAATTCAGTGCTTACAATTTGAGTGTTGTCCCTTCCTCTGTCCTCGCCAAAGACTGGCACCTTGGCATTGACTACCCAGCCTCCAGAACTATTCTTCATACATTGCCCAGTGTCAGCTGCACAGTTGCAGGACCCAAAGCATACCAAGACATATGTCAGGAAATTTTACTTGAATCTACATTGAGAAGTAATATTTAAGGTGTTTCCTGGGGCTGACTGTACGTTTTAAAGATGGCTCCCGTTTTATATATCATCGTGCCCTTCTAGTAGGGGGTGTTAATTCATTTTTTACTAGGAGGTGAGTCTTGGGCTGCATGGACAGTTCAATGGGTAAAGGAACTTCCTGCCAAGCCTGACGACCTAAGTTTGATCCTCAGGGTGGTCATGGTGAAGGGAGAGAACCAACTCCAAGCAGTGCCCTGGACTCCACTCCTCTGACCTCCACATGGGCACTGGAACATGTGTGCCCGCCCTCCAATTAACTAAATGATAACTAACTAAGTAATAATATAATATGATATTGTAAAGTAATTAGGAAAAAAAAAAGAGGTGAGTGTCCTGTAACTTCTGTAAGAATCTGACTGAGCTGTGGCCAGTCTGTGTCACTTCTGTTGCTACGTTATTATAAAGAATGTAGCTGTCTTCTGAGACTCTGAGAATACTTGCAATCAAGGGTGGATCTATGGGGCAGCCATTCCCAGCTCCTGCAAGATTACTTACCTAAGACTGAAGATGATTCGTGTGAGGATTGTTGACCAGTAATTATCTAAATGTTCAGCTTTCATCAACAAACCAACCGGCCAAAGGGGCCACATTAAAAGTGGGCCTGCGGGGCTGGAGAGATAGCCTAGCGGTTAAGAGCACCGACGCTCTTGCAGAGGACCCGGGTTCGATCCCCAGCACCCATATGGCGGCTAAGAACCGTCTGTAACTCCAATTCCAGGAGAACTCCAGTTCCAGGGGAATCCGAGACCCTCTTCTGACCTCCGCGGCGTTGCACGACACGGGTGCACAGACTTGCACGCAGACAGTACATTCATACACATACAGAAATAAAAAAAAAAAAAAGTGGGCCTGCTAGCCCCATAATATTTCTGCACAAAGCAGAGAAATCTACCCAGCTAGGCACAACCCAAGCATTAGGCTGCAGAATTAAGTGTATGATCATTGTTGCTTGAAGCCTCAAAGTTGGGGGTGGTTTGCTACACAATAATAGATAGCTCAGAAATTTTCCCAAATTGATTTTGTCTGAAATTGGCCAGACCTAATGGGTCATGCACTTTGAAATCAGAGATACCAGGACTTCAGGGGAGTCTCTGATGTTAATTACTATATTATGCTCTGGTCGTTAAACTCTCTGAGCTTCAGAGTCTATTTAAAACATGACAATTCAATAATAGTATCTACACCTGGGCTATTCTGACATTTACATGAGGTAACAGAAAATTTTTTTCATTGTTTCTAAAGAACTTTATTTGTGCACACAATTGGAATGCGCGTGCGACTTTCCGTTTCTAGGGGTAAATGGCTACTTTCGTGTTCTTTTTCTATTTTAAATACTAGGAGTATGGGTATTTAAATTCTCTAAAGCATTGTTCCAGAAAAAGGTTTTATTTCTTGACATCTAATATTCAAGAGAGAATTAGATGATATTTTGTTCAAGGAAGAAGTTTTTGAGTTTTTCTTTCAGTTTTTGTATTCAACACGCAACTAGAGGAATTGAAGGATGGGCATGAGACAGCAGGTAAATTTTTCCATTTGCCGGGGAAATCATGCGCTGTTACCAAGACAATGCCAGTGAGAGCTAGGCCAGAAGACAGAAGAATCGGACTAGGAACTAAATATAAACCTGAAATAATCAAAGGTAAGGTTTTCCTATATTAAAGCAGCAATACCTTAAAATGTTTTTCTGGGGCTTGAATGCTTTTTCCCCTTTTATAAACAAAAAATAATAATAATTAATTTAAGAGGCTGGAGAGATTCCTCAGCGGTTAAGAGCACTGACTGCTCTTGCAGAGGACCCAGGTTTGATTCCGATTCCCAGCACCCACATGGCGGCTAAGAACCATCTTTAACTCCAGTTCCAGGGGAGTCGGACGCCCTCTTCTGACCTCTGTGGCATTGCACGACACAGGAGCACCAACCTACATGCAGACAGTACACTCATACACATTTTAAAATAATAATTAATTAAAATAAATAAATAATTGATTTAAATAAATAATTAATTTATTTTGTTGTATTCTGTGAGGGAGAAAAGGCAGAGGTGGAGGTCATGCTGCTCTAAGGTTTATAAATGCTTCTATATTTCTTTCTGAGAACTTAATTTAAATTATTTTCACAGCTTTATTAAGATATTCTTAGCATTAAAACTTTTGCATATTTAAAGTGAACCATGGAGTAGGTTTTGACTGTCAATCTGGATTAATTCACTGCTTCTAGAACTACATCTGACTGAAGTTTCACATAAACAGAAGCATCTTTTTGGTTTATGGTTACACACTTTGCTCTTACATGCACTATAAACTCTACACTGTAGTGTTATATACCAATAGTAACACATGGAAGAAATATAAGAATTTCTAACGCAGTGTCATAAAACTACTCTACTTTGAATTATGACAAAGGATGCTTAATAACACCAAAAATCTTTGGGTAAAATGTTATGGGGACAGCCTTTGCCTTTTAAAGCTTTAGACCACATATTGCCAAAGCCTTCTTATTACTTACAAAGAGAGAAAGATTATTTTGTAAGGGGTGTGAGAGAAGCCATTTCAACTCAGAACCCAATGTAGCATCACCATTTATGGAAGAATCCAGTGCTACATTTCACTCCTGTGGTAGTATCATCTATCTATGTAGTGTGGGTGCCAGAAATCAGCCCAGGTCAGACCCCATTATTGGCATGTTTTACAACATAATTAACTGTACCGAACTGTGGAAACAAAGGATATATGTATATATTATATTTACATATATGTCCCATATATTTATACATATATGTATATATGTCCCGTATATTTATATGTGTATACGTACATGTGAGTGAATTAGTACATGTATATGGGAAGAAGAAGAAGAAGAAGAAGAAGAAGAAGAAGAAGAAGAAGAAGAAGAAGAAAAAGAGGAGAAGGAGGAGGAGGAAGAGAGGAGGAGGAAAAGGAGGACGAAAAGGAAGAGGAGGAAGAGGAGGAGGAGGAAGAGGAGGAGAGAATATGCAGCACTGTTGTAAGACACATGCATTCATTTAAGTATTGGCAAAGCCAAATGCCTAATTCTCTGAAGGTTGAGTTTTTATTAGGCTGTCTTTATTTTGGTTTCCTTTAGTTTTTAGCTTAGCTTAGGTTTGGAGAGGAAGGGATTCTGGTTATATCTTCAGGAGAAAGTTGTTAACTGTAAACTTTATCCTTTGGGGATCCTGTAGCAGGTGAGGAATGGAGAGCCCTTGCTTCTGGGTAGAGTAGTATTATTAGACAGAATCTTCAGAACGAATACATGATATGATAATTAGCAGTTTTTTTATTCCTCACTTGGTATCTCACCAACCATAGCAACTGTGTGGAAATATACTTGAACTTAATGACATCTGCAGAGATCTTGCATCATCATTTCAAAAGTCAGTGTCTCACCCAGAGGAATGTCTACCACTTAATAATTCAAGAAACATCACACAAGTGCTGATACAACAACCAACATGGTATGTGGGCTTACTCATTCCATAAAGGATTCCCTTCCCCTGGACACTATTGGCACAGAGACCACTCCGGCTCAGCCCATTTCCTTGATTACACTGAAGCACCAGCATAAACCTGGATTCAGTTCGCTGACCCCTACTGGTCCCATTTATAATGTGGGAAGACCTATGTCTATACTGTAAAACCCTGGATTTAGTTTATTTATTCATTCATTCTTTCTGTCTTTATTTATTTATTTATTTATTTATTTATTTACTATGTATGAGTATATTGCCTGCATGTATATAAATTTACTCTGTTGTTCATTACTCAAGGAAGACAGAAGAGGGCATCCGATCCCCTGGAACTGGAGTTGCAGACTGTTGTCAGCCACCAGGTGGGTGCTAGTATTAAAGGTGGGTCCTCTGCAAGAGCAGCCAGGGTTTTCAACCACTGAGCTATCTTTCTCTCCCTGAAGATCCTGGATTATTTTTCCCCGGGTTCGTCCATTTCTAGACACCCTGGAGCACCTCGATCAATGCAGGAGCTCGCGGGTTGATTTAGGATGGAACTGGAGGGCAAGCTGTAGAATTCTAACAATCTCAAGTCTTCATTTGGAACACTGGGAACTGCTATGATTTTTTTTTTTTTTTTTAGACTCTATAGTAAGCCTCGACTGGAGCTTACACAATCTGACTTTAGGCACAGACCATAAAAGGAGATGAAGATGGAGGCGAAGAAAGGAAAGTCATCTATCAACACGCTTGTCATTTTTCTCTGAGCCTTAATGAAAACTAATCTCTGTTCGGGTCTAACTTTAAGGCTTTTTTTTCTAACTATTTTCCGTTTGATGGAGAAAAATGTGTTCCCAATGTTCAAAATATAACATTTCATTCTTATCCCCGAGCTTATTTTGGAGAACTTTCCTCCTATTTTGAAATCTTGGCTTGTAAACAACCACCACCTGGACCTTAACACCGTGTAGAAAGAAACTATGCCAGTAAAAGGAGACATTCTAAGGCCTAGTTAGTCAAGGAGCATATATAGAGAGAGAGAGCAAATGCAAACTCACCTTAGGCTTTATAGAGAAACACCACTGCACACCTTCCACATGAGAGTCATTTCACCACAGCTCTGGAGCTGGAGTCCTTTAAGAGCCATACCTAGAAAAGCAAAACCATAAATTATGTGTTAGAGTCATCTCAATCCAAACATCTCCTCAAAAAATTGGCAGGTTGAATTTTCACCATCACAATCAATGCTAGAAACAGCCATAGTTGTGTCTTAAAGATACGTCTATAATCACTGTGTTATAACTACATTTCCGTTGATGCGGGTTCTGAACAGCTGTCATGTTCATTAAAATGCCATCTTGAATTTTAACATTTCTTTCTCATTTACCATAGAAATGAAAGATGATGACAGATCTTCAACACCTGTTCTGACCTCCTCCGATGCCCTGAAATGTATGTGTGAAAAGCAGGAAGGATTTTTTTTCAGATGTATATGCTCTGTGTCTGTCTGATCAGCCATGGGATTCTGCAGTGGCCTCCATCTGTTGCAAAGTACTTTTTTTGATGACTGGCATGCAATATGCTTGTCTGTAAATATAAGATTCCATAGTTAGTGTATGGTATGAAAATTCATTTGCCTGGAGACACCGATAGGCTTTTCTCTAGGCTCTACGTCCTTGTGCATTTGGCTGAGTTTAGAGTGGCTCTCACAGGTTCACTCCCATTGAGAGGGTGCCAAGTCCAATTAGACAGCTGTTGAGCATCCCCCAGACAACACGGGCAAGGAGAGTGAGAGAATCTTTGAATCATGATTTCACCATAGGATAGTGACACAAATATATTGATTAAAGAAATTGATCTTATAATGACATGAAATTCATGCATATAGCTATTTTCTTTGCTATATGGAGGTTCAAATGATTTTCTAGATTTCTACAAAGTGTATTCAAGCACCCTAATAATGATGTTTATGAATAAGAAATGTTTTCACAGGTCTGGGGACTTCACCCACTGCCATGTCCATATCAGCATTTTTCCCCACAAATATTTGAGTGTAATAGCTTTTAAACATGGGCATTTAAAAACATGCTCACCAACTGAATAAGGAAAACGCATTGAATATGTACTACAACAGTCCTTCCCTTTGAAAAGGATTTGTGTGTGTGTGCGTGTGTGTGTGTGTGTGTGTGTGTGTGTGTGTGTGTGTGTCTGTGTCTGTGTCTGTGTCTGTGTGTCTGGGTATGTATTCATAAATACAGTGCCCATGGTGGCCACAAGAGGACATCAAAAACCCTGTACTGAAGTCACAGATAGTTGTAGTTACCACGTGGGTGCTGAGAACTGCGCTCTGATCCTCTAGAAGATCAGTACATACTCAACCAGGTAGCCATCTCTTCTGCCCCTCTGCTTCCCTTTTGATGAAAGAATCCATTTTAGTTCACCTACCTCTCCTCACGTGGACTTACACAGGACCACGCCTTGTCCTGAATGCATTGTTTAGGGGTATTTTCCATCAATATATAGTTTAAGATTCTTCAGTTATGCACTTCCCCAAACATGACCACAGTTGAGTCTTTCCTTCTGTTTCTAGTAACTGTTCTTATTTTCATTTAAGACTTCACCTGAGTTGCCTTTGCCAATAATATTTCTTAAACTCTCTTATCAGGACCACTGAAGTCACCTCTAAAGGAATAACACTTTCTGGACCGTCCTCTTCTCCTGAGATATTTCAAGTATCCTCAATGGTCCATTCATAGAAATTTAGTCTTTCTCTAGCAGTTTAAGCAGGTCTTCAAAGGATGAATATAATGTTACCACACTGCCTAGTAATTCCACTCCTATGTAGAAGAAAAAAAATAAATGAAACCTTTTTAAAATTAAAATTTGTACACAAATAGCTCCTCCTTCTTTAAAAAATTGTATCTTATTTCTTTTTTATTTATTTTTATTTATTTATTTATTTAATTTTATTTATTTTTGCATGTGTATGAATGTACTGTCTGCATGTAGGTTTGTGCACCCGTGTTGTGCAATGTCACGGAGGTCAGAAGAGGGTGCCGGATTCCCCTGAAACTGGAGTTCTCCTGGAATTGGAGTTACAGACGGTTCTTAGCTGCCATGTGGGTGCTGGGGATCGAACCCGGGTCCTCTGAAAGAGCAGTCAGCGCTCTTAACCGCTAGGCTATCTCTCCAGCCCCTATTTTTATTTTTTTTATTTGTTTATTTTTTTAAGGGATTCTACAATATAAGAGCACAGTTGTTTTCAGATCACATTGACATTGCTCAGTTTGCCATACAATTAGGTAATCGGTGCTAGCATCCACAGATGAGGGATACCATTCATCGTTTGTTTTTCTGGGACTGTGTTACTTTACTCAGCATATCTTCTGGCTCCATCCATTTACCTGCAAAGTTCATGATGTCATCTTTCTTTACTGCTGCATAGAACTCCTTTGTGTAGATGTACCACATTTTCTCTATCCACTCATCAGTTGAGGGGCACTTGGGTTGGTAAAAAATTGTATCTTAAAGGGCTAAGTCAACACCTACACTATATAGTATTTGGAGCTAATACCCTCAAGGAAATTATAAGGTGTAAGTTGAGCTATTACAGTTAGTAGAAGAAATATCACAGCATTCTCTCTCTCTCTCTCTCTCTCTCTCTCTCTCTCTCTCTCTCTCTCTCTCCCTCCCTCCCTCCCTCTGTAGTAGCTTAGCTAGTATAGCACCTTGATATTGGACTTCCTGGAATCCAAAACAGTGAGAACATTTTCTGTCATTTAAGCTACCCCATCTAGGACATTTTATTATATACGTCCCAGCAGACTACTTGAGCAGCAATACACATAATAGCTGAAATGTGGAAGCAATTCAGACGTCTACCATCTAAAGAATGGACTAATGAGATATGCTGTGTCCATACAATGAAATGTAATTTGCCAATAAAAAGAAATGGAATGTTATTTGGCAGAGCTAGAACATACACATAGAAAAGATTATCCTGTATAAATGAAATTTGTCATCAAAAACCATGGATACCTTTGCATTTATAAAAAAATGTTGAGCCAAGCACTGCATAGTCAGTTGTGATTGCTGGCTGCTTCTAGGTGGAGGAAGGATGGTGGATGGGAAATGAATAGTAATAGGTTTGGACTTGTAAAGGGTATAAAATATTATAAATTTGGGCTGTGATGACGGTTCCAGGACATTATGCCTGTACTAAAAATCAAATATCAGATGTGGTGATATGTTTCTACAATCTTAGCAGGCCAGAGGATGACACAGGAAAATATTGAGTTTAAGGTCAATTTGTGCCTCAGCCCTCTGCCCCCGAATAATAACAAAAATCATTTAATTGTATACTTTAAATGATATAATTTTCACCTGCATGGTATGTATCAATGAAGTCATATAATAATTTATTAAATAGCTCAGTGTTTTTTTTTATTGCAAGTGATGGCATTTGTCCTATGAGTTCAATCACAAAAGAATCTTGATTTCTATGTAATCCACTCTGTGTCTTGATGCCCTTGCTTTCTCTTTTTAACAAAGCTCAATATGGCCAGACATGGTGGTACACACCTTTAATCTCAACGCTTGGGAGGGAAAGGCAAAAGGGTGTCTGTGAGGTTGAGGTCAGCCTAGTCTACATAGTCAGCTCTGGTCACACACACACATACACACACACACACACACACACAAAGTATACATATACATACATGCTGCTTAATATGAGAACAAAGAGTAATCAAACTCATTTGTTCTTGTAGTTTTATACATTTTACTTTTTTTAAAAATTAACTTTTAGGAATATACTTACCTAAAGTATGCATTTTGATGAATTCCCATATATATGCATGTATCCTCTACTTCACTCAAGAGGTTGAACATGTTCCATTATTTGTAGCCCTCCATGTATTAAAATTCCCAGCAACAGACACAGGAAGCTGTCATCTTATTTCTTTCACTGCAAATCAGAAGACATGAAAACAATCAACATTTGAAGGATGCTTAATGTCATGGACATCAATGGAGAAAGGAGCTGAAGTAAACCCCAGTAAGATTGTAGACACACATATACAAAACCAAACATGTACATACACACAGACACACACACACACACACAGACACACACACACACACACACAGATAAACACACATAGATATATACAGAGATCCGTTAACACAGATAGGCATATACACACAAATACAGAAGAACACACAGACACATACACTGAGACACACATAGACACACAGAGAGAAAGACACACCCAGACACAGACATATACACAGAGAAAGACACAGACATGCACACAGACAGACACATACAATAAGATACACATGTGTACATAGGCCTATACAGAGACAGTGACATACAGTGATACACAAACATATATAGAGACACACACACAGATGCACAGACACATACACAGACTTAGATACACATACAGAAACACCTTCTACACATAGACACATGGAGACAAACGTATATACACCCAGCACACACAAATACATACATGTATAGACACACAGAAAGGTAAGTAAATACAAATACACACACATATACAGCCACACACACACAAATACACACATATACAAAGACACATGAATATACACACAGATGCACACACATATAAACACATATATACAAAGACAAATACACATATACACATATAAACATATACATGTACGCAAAAAACACATACAGATGCATACACAGACATACACATATACATATAAGACCACATATAGAGACACATGCACATATAGGCACATACAGTGAGATACACATATATAAACACACATGCATACACAGAAACACATACACAAAGACAAAGATACACACAGACCACACACACACAAACACATAAGTAAACACTGTGACATATACACACATGCAGACACACAAATATACACACACACACACAAAGGCACTCACATATAGGTGCACACAGAGACCAAACATTCACAGACACATACAGACCATATATTCACAAGCATAGATGCACATATATAGATAGACAAACTACTCACACACACAGACACAGATAGCCCAGCCACACACATCAGGGCACACAGACACACACTCAGACCACACAAAGATACAGACATACACACTAAGACGCAAACACACGTAGGCACTCACAATAACATACACACATATAAAGACACAGAAACACACACACACACACACACACACACACACACACACACAGAAACTGTTCTGCTTGTTTACTGGATGAACCTAAATGACTGGGTACCTATGCTGCTAGGAGAAATCAGAAGTAGCAGACCCCGCTGAAAAGAGCTTGGCAGTTTCCAGGAAGCTAACATATAATTATCACAGGACCCAGAGATTCTACTTGTGTTGTACTTAACAGAAACGAAAACATATGCCTGCCAGAGGACAAAGCATAACTAGGATTTGTGTCTACTTTTATTCTAATGCCACAGTGCTTTAAAACTAAAATAATGTTAGAATATAATTTTAAATTTTAGTAATTCAAAGGAATTCCCTGGGTATTCAAAGTTGCTTATTTTTCCCAAATCTCATATTATTTACTCATTAAAGTCCTTCTATAACTAGTCTATAAAGAACTGTCACATGTGAACTATTGAATCATTAATAGAATACAGAGGTTTTTTCATGTATTCAACCTTTCATAATGTTCCAAAGTTAGATTTTTGTGACTTTGGGGAAGATTTCTTGATAACTTACTTAAACAATAATAGTAAGATGCAGAATTTCTTGAGGAAAATTAGTAAAAAAAAAAAAAGAATATTAATGTGGATTAGTAATGAGGAAGACTGAGAATGGCCTTCTCTGTTCATAGTGTCTTCCAGATATGGACCTCCAAGCTGTTTGTTATGCAACTGAAACACCAGATATATTTGTACACAATTAAAGTCTGTTGGGAGAAGATGTCGGTTGAGGCAGATAAATACATACCCAGGTTTTAGGAACTCAGGATTACAGTTTGGGCTACATATGTAAAAGCCATAAGAACAAAGGTAATTGACTAACCATTTTAATCCCCTGAACCCCACTTCTCTCACTTGTAAAGCATAAGGTTGGATTAAGTGCACTCTAAGTTTTCTACTAGCTGCAATAACCTGTGGTTAAGCCAATTTTTTCCTTTACTCTCTGTAATGTGTGTTAAAATTTATATTATTTTGTATTTTTAAAATAATATAAATTAAACCTTTTGGTATGTGATGTGATGTTTTGGAACAGATACCTTGTAGGCTGTGAAATAAACTAGTTGAAATATTCATCATTTCTCACATGTCATTTTTTTTTGTGGTGAGATTCTGCTGCTCTTAATTTTAACGTGTCAAATGCTCATATGTTGCTATTTATCAAACCATCTAAGATGTGCATTAGAGGCCTGGACTTATTCTGCCCACCTGGAATGCTGTGCCCCTTAAGCAGCATCTCCTTACATCTCACAGCACTCCACTTCTGTATCCCAGCCTCCAGTTTCTACCATTCTATTCTAGGCTTAGTGCTCAACATTTTTAGATTCCATGTGTAAGGCAGATAGATTGCATAATAGTCATCTTTCTGTTTTTAGTTTATTTCACACAGCAAAAACCCCTCCAACTTTATCAAGGTTGTTGCAAATTATATGATTCCCTTCTTCTATGAAACTGGATAGCCTTTTACTGACTGTATATATATATATATATATATATATATATATATATTCCAATATATGTGTATGTGTGTGTATGCAGAAACCCACTTTCATTATCCATTCGTGTACCAATAAATGCTGAGGTTTATTCCAAAATACACTTCATGAATAGTATTCCAAAAAGCATGAAGTGAACATCTTTGGTTTAATGGTTTCATTTCATTTGGATACACACATCCTGAAACAGAGTGGTTAGATCACATGGTAGTTCTATTTTTATTTTACTGGGTTATTTTTATTTTATGTATTTGAGTGTTTTGTCTGCATGTTTATACGTGGACCCTGGCTGGGAGGCCAGAAGAGGGCATCAGATCCAGGAGAACTGGAATTAAGGATGGTTGTTAGCTGTCATGTGGGTATTGGGAATTGAACCCAGATCCTCTTCAAGAGGAGTCAATGAGATTAATCTCTAAGCCATCTCTCCAGCCCTCCGTTTTAATTTCCTTAATTGGCGTATATTCAATGTGCGTGGAGCTAGGTTTCCTGTGGACAGTTTCACGCATGGCATGAACTTAGCATCTCCCCCCACCTTTCCTTCCTCTAGCTCTCTCTCTCCTTTCTCCCTCTGCTCTTCTCCTCCCTTCCCGTAACTCCCTTTATGTTTTTGTGCTATTTGTACGTGACATATGTGTGTATACTGCACACACACACACACACACACACACACACACACACACATACACATATACGTGCATATTCTAGGACTCAGAAGTAAAAAAATATGTCTTTCCTGTGTGACCTGAGTAGAATGTTCTCTGCATTTCCTTCTTGTTTCTCTCAAATCACGTACTCTCACTGTTCTTTGGAGCCAAATCAACCCCCACTGCTTCTTTTAGATTCATCTGTGGATGCAAACCTAGGCTGAGTCCATAACTTAGCTATTAGAATAGTGCTACAATAAACAAGGAAGTGCAGGTATCTCTGTGGTACTCCACCTTAACGTCCTGCAGGCATGTACCCATGAGCAGTTAGCTAATTCATACCACAGTGGTATTTTCAGTTTTGTGAGGAAATTCCATATTGAGTTCCACATGTTACAACTACATATGATGAAGATAAAATACATCCATGGATGTGACTTTCGTGTGTATCTAAATATTGATTTATGACTGATTTTTGTACTGTAGTACATAGTACTCACAGTAGTTTTATAAATGCTGGGTAAAATTTGTCTTGAAAAAGGAGTGAAAGCTATCTTGGAGAAGAATGCCACAGTTATCTGTTAGAACATCTGTTTGCAGCTGCCATGGTTGCTGAGGTGCCTTCTATACACTCTGTGAAAGAATATCCTAACTTTGGCCCTAAATACCTGCCTCTACAGACATGCCTGTGAAAGGAATTTCTTTCAGTGGTCTTAGGCACTTAGGTGTCTGTCTGTGTTGGTAGACACATAGGCTGAATCTTAGAAATGCCAATACTATGACAGTTAGCAAAAGGGACTTACAAAAACTATGACAAACCCAAATGGGGAGCTCAGATACTTTGGGTGGGAATTCTGCTCATCCGTTAGCAAGAACAACCTTTCCAGTTTCTCCAAGTTCCTTCTCTGGGAGTGGCTAGTCCTGTGCCTCAATCTCATCTCACACATATGTGCAAGCAAAGCACATACACAGAAAAAAGAAAAAAAAATACAGAAGGGTTAACCAGCTTTTCCAGAGCCAGAGGAACAAGGTTATTCACAGGCTGATTTGCTTGCATCACCTACTTGGTATAAATCCTTTGTCTCCTTAACTTAAATGTAGATCCATAAAAGCTCATTCAGGATACAGAGTAGTTTATTTTGCAGAGTAGAGCTGATAAATCCCAGGGCTTGTTAAAACTTACTTTCCTTACAATTACAGGATGTTGCATGCCAGGGGCTGTATTTGAAACAATGAATGATCTTCCACTAGGATTGAAAAATCCAGAAATGCACAACTTTTGAACACAGTGATTGACAAGGGGCACTTTGGTTTGTTGCTCTAGTTCCCTGGCTTCGAGATATAGGGTATTTGGTTGTATCTCTGAGAAAAAAATGAGATACAGAAGCTAACAGCTCAGTAGCAGCCAAAGCTATGGTGCATGTGGTGCATAGATACACAGGTGGTGTTCGGTAGCCCAAGGTGTCTTCTTGCTGCCAGCACTTCCTGGCCTTCATACACCGCACCATATGTCTAATGGGAGCACATGAAGTCTCCTTGCTTTAAAAGTCACCCTGAAGATTTGCCACCTCAGGAATGGGGATTTCTTCAGGTATCATCCAGGTGAATTAATAAGTTAGTATAGAATTGCTTTCTTTCTTATATGAACAATTACTTTTCTCAATTGAAAATTCTGATTTGCTGTGATGAAGATCACCCATGTTTGTCCAAAACCGAACTTTTTCTTGCCCTTTCTGATCTGAGTCCAAGTCCTCTGGTTGCTCACTGATTGATGGGCTATCCTCTCGTTCAAAGATAATCTTGTACCTATTCTCTACCCCATGGCTGTAGAGAGGAATGGGTGTTCTACAATATTCAGGTTTATGTGCGATATGCATACTCATGTTAAGTCCATATGATCTACATTGAATTTAACTCTCATGTTTCATTATTGTTATTAATTATTTTGTTCTGAATCAGCTTTTAGTGGAAATGGAGTACTTGCCACCCACTATTATTGTGTTTAAGTCAGTCCATCCTTTGCATACAGTAGTATTTGTTTTATCAAATTGGATTCATTGTTCCTTTACTGAGCATGACATGATGAATCATCATCTCTAATAATTAGTTTTATTTTGGAATCTATTTTCTCAGAAATTAGAATTGCTAACACCTGCTTGCTTTCTGCCTCTGTTAGCATGAATATTTTTTCTATGCTTTTGATCTATTTGTCTTTGACAATAAGAGGTATGCTTCTTATAGGCAAAGAGATGGGTCCTTGTTCAGAACAATCTGCTAGTCTAAGTCTTTGATTGGGGAAATCTGACCATTAACATTCAAAACTATCATTGCTGACATTGATTTGATTTTGAAATCTCATTTGATTATGTAGTTAGTGTTCTAAGGCAATGCATTCCTCCTTTTCACTCATGGAAGCATTATTTTCTTTTCTGTTTATAGGATACCTTCAAGTTCTTCCGTAATGTTGGCTTTAGTGGCTATGAATTTGTCTATGTTGATCATGAAAAGTTTTCTATTCTCCTTCATTTATGAAGGACACCTTTGTTGGGCATGGTAATCTTGTCAGGTAGTTACTGTCTGTAGGAAGCTTTCTTTTTATGCCAAACAGGGACCACACAGCCCTGCTAAGGGGAATGGGAACACAGTACCTGCTTTTCAGACACTGTGGGGAGCTGACCCCTCAGTGCAGAGGCCAGTTGGCTACTTCCCATAGCCCAGCCTGAGTGGTACTTCCAACTCAGGCCCTTAACCTGGACCCACTAGACACGTGTTCCACTTTTGGCCGTGACTTCCCACCTGCCCAGAGACTGCTGAACCCTGGACAGGGATTTCAGGCTGATGGCTGTTGGCCTCCCTTCACCCAATGTCCACTCACAACACCAGCTACCCAGATTGGTGGTCCGCACGGGGAACCTTTTTCCAACCCACTGGCCACCTGAATGAAATGCAGGCCTACCTTAGCCTTTATGCGCACAATAAAATAACGGCCAGGAATTCTGTGATGATGTTACCATGAAATTCAGATTTATTTCTTGCCACAGCTTGCTTTTATAAACCAAATGACGTCAGTTCTCAGAGCCAATCATAAATCTCCCAACTCCGCACCACTGTGCATCATTGCCCCACCCAGCATCATGCCCCTAGGCCAAGTTGCTTGCTCCTCCTTGGGGTGGGGTCAGACCCTTGGCCAAGCAGTGCCCTGAGGCATGCTATCTGGAAGCCAGCTTGCAATTTAAGCTGAATTTTCCCACAATTGTCTTTCAGAGTATGAAATACAACATTCCATGTTCTCCTGGCTTGTAGACTTTCTGTTGAAAAATCTGCTCTTACTCTCTTTTTTTTTTAATTAATTAATTTATTTATTTTCTATGTGTATGAAAGTACTGTCTGCATGTAGGTTTGTGCACCCGTGTCGTGCAATGCCGCGAAGGTCAGAAGAGGGTGTCGGAGTCCCCTGGAACTGGAGTTCTCCTGGAATTGGAGTTACAGACGGTTCTCAGCTGCCATGTGGGTGCTGGGGATTGAACCCGGGTCCTCTGTAAGAGCAGTCGGCGCTCTTAACCACTAGGCCATCTCTCCAGCCCCTTACTCTAATTCTTTCACCTTTACAAGTGACAGTGCGTTTCGCTTTCAGCTTTTGGTATATTTTCTTCTTTATTTTATATACTTTTCATTTTACCATGTGAAGTGAGTAAGTTCTTTTCTGGTCTTTTCTGTTTAGCATTCTATGTCACCCCTATTCCTGGGCAGCCATTTCTTTCCTTAGATTTGAGAAATTGTCTGCTGTGATTTTACTGACTGGTTTTTATGCCTTGAGCATAAAATTTTTCTCCTTTTATGCCAGTGATTTGTAGATTTTGTTTCTAAATGTGTTCCATAATTCTCATATGTTCTGTCTTCTCTTTCTTATTAATTTGTCTTAGTCATTGGCAGAGTACTAAATTCATCTATCGTGCGTTCAAGCCCTGATGTCCTTTCTTCCACTCATTCCAAACTGTGGGTAAGACTTTCCACTGGAGTTTTTAATTTGATGTATTGAATTTTTAGTTTGAGTATTTCAGGTTCATTTTTAACATCTCTGTCTCTTCATTTCATTTTATATCCTCTATTGATTTGGTTATTCCATTCAGCTTTTTTTCTGTTCTTTGAAACACTTAAGACTTTGCTCATTTCGTCCTTGGTGTCTTTAAAAATACTTAAAATCATCCTTTTACATCCTTTGTCTGAAATTTCATGTAATTCACTCAAATGGAGTTCATTGTTGTAGGATTATTACTTTTTCAGAGGAGTTATCTTTCCTTGATTTTTCAGCTTTTCATATTTTTACATTGGGGCTTACCTATTTGCATTGGTTGTTGAATGGATATTTTAAAAATATTTTATTATATCTATTTTATGTGTATGAGTATATTGCCTACATATATGTAAGTGCACCTGCATTGTGCAATACCCAGGGAGGTCAGAAGATGGCATTGGTTCCCCTAGAACTAGAGTTATATATGGTTGTCAGCTGCCATATAGGTGATGGAAATCAAAGCCTGGACCTCTGCAAGAGCAGCCAGTGCTCTTAACTACTGAACCATCTCTCCTGCCCCTGAAAAGATATTTTTATCACTTACTTTCTTTCCATGGAAGTCTTGCATTTATTCACGAGGGGCCAAGTTGTATTGGGGTTCCTGTGTCATTTCTCTCTGCTAAATGGGGAATGCAGCCCAATAGCTAGATGCTTGGCAAACATGCAGAGCACAATGGACCTGATACCCCACTGCTTCTTTGAAGTAGAATACTTTGTGCATAAACAACTACTACTGAAAGGTGAGCCAATGAAATAATTGCTTTTCTGTGCAGTGGTGAAACATCATCATCAAGACAACTGATGGAAAGAAGGCTTAGCTTGACTTTCAGTTCCAGAGGGGCTTCTTTCATGCTGGAGAGTGTGGCAGCAGATGCTAAAAACAGAGAGAGCGAACAGGAAGTGAGGCAAGCTTATTTGTTCTCAATGCTCACTCTGGGTGAAGCACTTCCTCCAGCAAGCCTCCACCCAAACTCCATGACCTCCAAAGACATGTCATCCACTGAGTTCAGATACCTGAGCTTATGGAGAACATACTCATTCAAACCCCCACATTCCACACTCTGGCTCCCATACTGCCATGGCCATCAGAAAATGCAAAATGCATTAAGTCCAACTTAAAAACTCTCTGAAGTCTTTTGCAGTTCCCATAGTATTCAAAAGTTTATAATCCAAAGTCTTTTTTTTAAGTCTTAAGGCAATATTTTAATTGAGACACCCTGTAAAATCAAGATAAATAATGTACTTCCAACATACATGGCACAGAACATACATTCTGATTCTTAAAGGGAGCAATGGGGGCATAGTGAGGAAAGAAGGGGTCAAAGAAAGACCGAGAAACAGCAGAGCAAAGATCAAATCCTGTAGCTCTATGCCAGGCGTCTGGGATTTTAATTTCAGAGGGCTTGGATAACTGAAAGGCTCCGAATTTCCCACCTGCAACCTACATCTCTCTCTTTGTCTGGTTCCACTTCCTATATGTGGCTGTCTTTGGCAGATGTCTCCCGGCTATGCCATCTCCAACAGCTTGAACTTCATACTCAGGGCAATGGCCTCTTATGGCCACCTTGTAAGGACTCCAGCACTTGGGCTGTCCTCATCATCTTTCTGAAATCACAGAGGAAGAATCCATGACCCCTTCCCTTTTGTGTCTTTTAAGTCTCTAAAGCTGGGCTCACTTAAACAACACTACCAAATTTGGCTGTTAGCTTACTTGGTCTCTGGCCCCCTTTGAACACTTTAGCAGAAGGTTTTGTATGTTGAAACAATTGGTTTGGGGTAGAGTAAAGGCCTTAGGCTCTCTGTCACAAACTGGAAGCTTAGCTAGGTGGGGTCTTGTCCTGAGGGCACCCTCCCAGGGCAGAGAAGAAAGCCTCTCCTCTACAGTGATACAATCCCTTATAATCACAACCTCTCTTCCAGCACATGCCCTGACTTTGACCTTATGCTTGCTAGTGATCTTTTCCTCTCCAAACTGTAAATTTTGTATTTATTTCTGCTCCAATTACTCTTTTTCCTTGTAGAACTGCAAAAGTAATATCAATGATATCCAGGCCACAGATTCAACATTATATTGTCTCGAAATTTCCTCCACTAAACAAATTAGTGCATCAGTTTTTTTTTGTTTTTTTTTTTTAATTTAGCCTCAGGTGAGTTCATAAGATGGGATATGCAGGCTGCAAGATTCTTACCAAAATATCACATGGATGGTCTCTAGTCAGGTGGCTACTATTATTCCTCTCTAAAGCCTCTTGAACCAGATCTTCAATGTCAACATTAGTCTCGGCACCACTGTCTTCCCGGCTGCACTAGAATATCCATTAAGTTCTGCTTAGAGTACTCAACCACTTTCTAGTTCAAAGTTCCAAAATGTTCCACATACATCAATAAACAACACAGATTCTTCATAGCAACATCTTATTCTCTGCTACCAATTTCTGTATTTATTAATTACCTTTTGTTGCTATGATAAAACACTATAATCAAGACAACTTATGAAGGAAGAGTTAATTTGGGGTTACAGTTCCAGAAGGATAAGGTGCCTTGGAAAGGAGGCCTGGGACAAGAAGCCAGCGTGCAGTGGTAGCTGAAACCTGAGAGCCCATATCCTGAACAACAACAAAAGAAAAAACAAACAGGAGAGAGAGAGAGAGAGAGAGAGAGAGAGAGAGAGAGAGAGAGAGAGAACTGGAAGTGGAACAAGGCTAGAATTCTTAAATCCACCCCCAGTGACACACTTCCTCCAGCAAGGGTCCATCTAAAGGTCCCATGACTTGCCAAACAGTGCCACCAACTAGAGACAGTCATCAAATTCTTGAACTGACAGTACATTTCTCATCAAACCATCACAGCCCACCTTGAAATTGCAATAGTAATAAGCTAACCATCACACATTAAATCCAGTAGTTTTATAGAGTGAGAAGCAGAGATAGTACTATGTGTCCTGAGATGGTAGTTAGGAGTATAGTCTTGGAAAGGAAGCAGGCTAAGACTATGAATTATTGTCAGGGTGACAGAAAAAAAAGGAGAAGGGATAAATGAACATACAGGAGAGAAATAGAGTCAAGGGGGACATGAGACAGCTCTGACTCAAGTTTAGAATGAAAATAAAGGAAAAGATATGTCATCTAACAATGTAAACTAATCCCAGCTCTTGAGAAATTGGGGTAGGGAGGTACTTAAATTGCTCAGAGCTCCAGATGGCCAGTGTTGTTTGGAAAAAGTGATCAAATGCAAAAGAAATAAGAGGGGAAACAGACCAATGCAAGAGCAGCCCACTGAATTTACATTTGATACTGAATAAAGGAACTATAAAAATTAAGGAAAGAGGGCTAGGTAAAGATGCATGGTCTGAAGGTGGTCTCCTCCCGGATGCTGAGAGCTTCTAGTTCCATCCATTTACCTGCAAATATCACGATGTCCTCTTTCTTTAGCACTGCATAGAACTCTATTGTGTAGATGTAACACATTTTCATTATCCACTCATCAATTGAAGAACACTTAGACTTTGTCCAGATCTTTGCTACTGTGAAAAGAGCAGTAATAAACATGGTGTACAAGTATCTCTGCTATAGGATGAGTCCTTCGGGTATACACCCAGGAGTGGTATGATTGGGTCAAGTGGTAGGTTCATTTTTAGTCTTTTTAAAAATACGTTCATTGATGATTTGTGCATTTCATACATTATCTTTCAGTCCAATTTAGACACATTCCCCTCTCCCTGCCCCCACCGCACCCCAGTTCATGCCTTCTGCCATACATGTCTTGCATCTTTCTTTCAGTCTTTCCAAAGTTTTTCATTGCAGAGGCCTGTTGTTTTGGACAGTTTAATTATACCAGACAGTTCTTTGTCCCAGTCTTTATGTTGTTGTGCTCCCTTCCCTTTGTATTGCTCCAACATATGCCTATATCACCATCACATATGTATCAAAATTATGACCTCCAAGAATAAGTTGTATGTTAATTTCAAAATATGTTTAGGAATTCACATTTCCTCCTTTAATTTTATGTTACTCTAAAATATGAATACAAACCTTCCACCCATACACAGTAATTACAGAGTCTGAAAATAAGTGGTAGGTCAATTCTAGAGCCTGTTAAGAAATTTGCGTTTTAACAACACAGTTGCTTTCAGATAAAAAGAAATATAAGAATAATATTGTTTAGCTTGCCTTTCAACTGGAGATTTGGTGTTAGCATCCACAAATGAGGGAAACCATTTGCCATTTGTTTTTCTGGGACTGTGTTACTTCACTTAGCATAATGGCTTCAAGATCCATCCATTTACTTCCAAAGTTCATGATGTCATCTTTATTTTTTCATTTTTTAAATACTTTATTAATGCATTGTGTATTTCATTCATTATCTTTCAGGCCAATTTAGACACATTCCCCCCTCCCCAACCCCACTGCACCCCTGTTCATGCCTTCTGATGTCATCCTTCTTTACCACTGTGTAGATGTACCTCATTTTTGTTATCCACTCATCTGTTGAGGGGAATTTGGGTTGGTTCCAGATTTTTGCTATTGTGAAGAGAGCTGCAATAAACATAGATTGCATGTATCCTTGCTGTAGGATGACTCTTGCTGGTATATACCCAGGAATGCTATGACTGGGTCAGCTGGTAGGCTCATTTTGAGTCTTTTAAGGGTTTTCCACACTGCTTTCCATAGTGGTTGCAGGAGTTTACATTCCCACCAGCAGTGGATGAGTGTGCCCCTTTCCCCACAACCTCTCCAGCATTTGGTGTTGTGATGGTTTGAATGAGAATGTCCTCCATAGTATTCAGTATTCAGACATTTTTGTCCCCAGTTGGTGGTGCTGTTTTCAGAGGTCTTAAAAGGTGCAGCCATGCTGGAGGAAGTGCACCACTGGGGGTGCGCTTGGAGAGTTCAACAAGCTTTGAAGGCTCCAGTGGCTCTCTCTCTGCTTCCTATGCTCATTGGAAGATGTGAATCACATCTTCCTGCTTCAGCTCCTGCCACCATGCCTCCCTGCCACAATGGACTCAATTTTCCTGGAACTGTCAATGGTAAGCTCAAATAATCACCTCTTTTTGTAAGTTCCCTTGTTCATGATCATTTTATCACAGCAACAGAAAAGTGACTAATACAGTTTTCTTTTGTTTTCTTGATCTTAGCCAGTCTTATCAGACTGAGATGACATCTTAGAGTGGTTTTAATTTGCATTTCATTAATTATTAATGAGGTTGAACACTTTCTAAGATGTATCTCAGCCATCTTTACTTCCTCAGTTTTGCAGTCTCCATTCAGCTCTTTACTCCATCTTTTGAGTAGGTCATTTGTTTTCTTACTTCATTGTTTTTTGAGTAGTCTATATATTCTGGATGTTAATGCTCTGTCAGATATATCACTGGTGAAGGTTTCCTCCCACTCTGTGGGTTTTCTCTTCACATCCTTGATTATTTCTTTTGTTGTACAGAAGATTCTGTGTTTGATGAGGTCCCATTTGTCAATTGTTAACCTTATTTCCTGTGTAGCTGCTGTCTGATTTAGAAAGTCTTTTCCTATGCCTATGTCTTCTAGGTTGTTGGCAAGTTTTTCTTCCATCACCTTCAGGGTTTGGGGTTTCATGTTGAGATCTTTGATCCACTTGAAGTTGATTTTTGTACAGGGTGAGAAGTATGGGTTTAATTTTGTTCTTCTACAAATGGTGATCCAGTTTTACAGCACCATTTGCTTAGTGTATCTTTCCTCCACTGAGGTTTTTTTTTTTTT